>SRPZ01000272.1:0-39840 GCA_018360255.1 Claviceps maximensis
ATTAATAATAGTATTAAATTAATATAAAAATAGTACTTATACTTTTTTTATTAGCTTAAGATTTATTTATTTTTTATAGTAATTTTTATAGTATTATAATTTTTTTTATTTATTCTTTAGTATATTATTAAACTAAAGCTAATATAGTAATATAGTAAAAAGGGAATTAGCAGTATACTTATATTTATAGGAAGGTTATAAGGAAAAAAAAAGAAAAGAGGTTCTTACTAAGGAGAGATAACTTTCTTATAATACTCCCCCCCCCTTTATATAACTACTAAGTACTACTATAGTAGTTACTATAGCTAAACCTTATAACTAACCCTTAGTTAGAACTATAGGGCCTTTATAATTATAATATAGTAACTAACTAAGCTACTTAGGCTTAGATAATCCTTACTTATACCCTAAGAAAACATTACTATACTTCTTTAGTAATACTAGCTATATTTAGCTAATAGTATACCTTTTTTTTATAATTAATACTAACTATAGGGTATTAGTAGCCCTAATATATAGATATTATAGTAATATATAGGTTTTCCCCTCTATACTAAGGTTTTTCCTATATAGTTTAAGTAGCTAAGGTACTAAACATTAGGCTAGTTAGTAGCCTACCTAGAGTATTAATATATATATATATACAAATTATAGCTTAATTTAAATTATAAAAATTATTACTAATTTTAGGATTTTCTAGAAATTAAAGTATTTTTAGAGCTTTAAATTAAATAAATAAAGCTAATTTTTACTAATTAAGGTTTTCTAGTCTATTTAACTTAATTACTTTTAAAAAGCTATAGGCTTTTTTATTAGAATCTTTTATAATAAAGGTATTAAAAGAATTTAATAAAGAAAAGCTCTTTAAAATAAATAAATTATTTAATATAACAAGCTTTAATTCTCCTTTTAAGCTAGTTTTAGTGTTAATATTTATAAATTTTTAGTAATAGTAAGAGATTATAGCTACTATATAATAGTATTAATTATATTATTTTAGTTTATAATTTGCTAAGTTACTTAATTAACCTAGGTTAGCTTTAAGTTCTATATAGTACTTTAGCCTTAGCATTAGCCTTACTATTCTTAGGTATTTATAATGGCTAATTTATAGTAAATAAATTACTAATAAATTAATAATTTAGTAAATTTACTTATAAAGTATATAGTTTATAAGTCTTTAGAGTAAGAAAGTAATTTTTTATTATATTATAAAATATAGAAATTATCTATAATTTTCTTTTATTTTTTATAAAAGAAAAAGCTTTTTAATTCTTTAATTTATAGTATAATATACTATAGGGTAGAGGGTATAAGTTATAAATTCTCTTTTTATAAAGAAAGAAAGCCTTTATTTACAATTTCTTTTTATTTTATAAAAAAAAACTTCTTATATTATAATTTTTAAAATATTTAGTATAAATAGAAATTCATAGTAATATATATAAAATTTAGTAAATATTTCTAATACTAAAGAATCTCTTCTAAGCTTATAATTTATTTAAAATTAAGGATTATAAATAGTATTTTACTTTTAAGAGTAATAAGCTTAAAAGTAATAGGTTTACTATTATTTTTATATACTCTATACTTAGCTTTCCTAAGATATATATATAGTAGCTATAATTATTTATTAGCTATAAATCTAAATAAAAGCTTTTATAAAACTTATAATATAGAAAATATACTTTAAATTTTATAATAAAATACTAAAAATATAATATTTAATATTAGTTTATAGCTATATATAGCTATAAGCTATTCTAATAGTTTATTATAATTAAAATACTTATAAAGAGGAATTTTCTTTCTTGTTTTATATACTTACTAACCTTATTAATAAATTTAAATTATAAAAGAGAGCTTATAAACTACTTTTTATGTTTTATAAAATTTATATATATATAAAAATTAAAAAATAAACTTATAACTATAAAATAAGGTATTAATATATATATTTTTGGCTTTTTCTTTTAAAATACACTACTTGAAAATTAAAAATAATCTAAATATACTATTTAAAAGCCATAATTTTAGTAATTTAGAATTTAGTTATAAGACTTTTCATAAATCCCTAGTTATTCTATAAATTAGCCTTAAAGCTAGTTATAAAGTAGCTAAGTTAGCTAATATAAGTAGCCTTTTTTTTACTTTTTTTTCTTTTTCTTTTTTTTTAATATAAAATAAAATATTTTTATATAGTATAATGCCTATATATTACTGCTTTATTATAATTTATAACTTATTTTTATTACCTTTTTCTTATATATTATAATAATTCTTAATATATATATATCTTTCTTAGCTACTTACTAATTATATTTACTTAGCTATTTTGTTAGGACTAGGGTAGCTAGGCAAAGGTAATAGGCATATAGTATATGAACTAAAGCTTGCTTTCTCTAAGTTATATATAGTAATAGCTATGCCTTATATAGTCTATAGTAAAGCATAAGTAAGTTATATATATAGCTATTATAGTAGGTTATATATAAGGTTATTATTTAATAGTTATATATATATAAGGCTATAATATATATATATTATAAGGCTCCTTATAATTGCCTCTCTTTTTATAGTTACTATTTTTAATAATAATATACTTATTAGTTAATTAATAGCTATTAGCTAGTTTTACTATATTAGTAAGAGTTAAAATAATAATAATACTATATATATAGCCTAACTATAAAGACTGTATCTCTTTCTTAGCTTTTTATTATATTTTCCTTCTTTTTTATTATTACTATTATTATTACTATTACTACTAGTATTACTATTATTATTACTATATATCCCCCTATTTTCTCTACTGGAATGCTATTCTATTTATAAATATTAAGCTTTATTTATACTATTATCTATACTATATATATATTATATATAATAACTTTAAGAAATACTTACTATTTAATATTAAATTAGTAAAATTAGCCTATAAATTCCTTATTAATTTATTTATAAGTAGAAAAGTTTATATTATAAAATAGTATAAGTAATATACTATATACTTAGATTCCTATAAACTAATATATATTATATTTATAATATTATAAGTTCTTTACTAATAGTTTATAGCCTTTACTTATAATAATAAGTAACTAAGCTACTGCCCTTAAAATATATAACTAGCTAAAGATACTAATCTAAGCCTTTATTAGTATAATAGCTAGTAAGGCTAGTGCTAAAATACTAGTCTATATTTTTTATAAAAATATATATTATAAGATTATATACTTATTACTTATATTACTATATAGTTTTAACTATACTAACTAAGCTTATTATATTGCCTTTACCTTAATAGGCTTAGCTAAGTTATTTATTATAGGTATTTTTACTTATATATTATTTTAATTTTACTAACTTTTAAGCTTAGAATATATAAATAGTATATAATAAGTCTATAGTTTTAAGGTAGTAGCTATATATTACTCTTTTTCTACTAATTTTCCTTAGTATTATATATTTAAACCCTATATTTATATACTATATATTTACTCTATATTTATAAATACTTTAATAGCTAAATTATAATATATTAATAATAAAGTAATTTAAGTAGTAGTAGCTAGGTATATAATTAAGGGACACTAGATATATTATTTAGGTAGTAACTATATACTAGGTTTATACTACTACTACTATAGTACTATAGAAAAATATTAATATTAAAATCTAAGCTTTTAATATACCTTTATAGTTTAGAATATTAAAGTCTATTATTAGTACCTTTTTTATAGCCCTATCTAAGCTATAAATAGTTATTTAGCTTATTTTTTAGTAGTATTTATATAAGTTTTATTTTATATAAAAATAGTATTTTATTATACTTCTTTATTTTTTTTCTTTTTCTTTAATATAAAATAAAATATTTCTAAGTAATATAATGCCTATATATTACTACCTTATTATAATTTATAGCTTATTTTTATAACTTTTTTCTTATATACTATAATAAGTCTTAGTATATATATATTTTCTTTAGCTATTTATTAATTATATTTACTTAGCTACCCCTTTTATTTTACTAGGTAGTAAGTGCTTTTTTTTATTTCTTTTTTATTTTATATATTATTTAGCTTATACTCTTTATTCTAGTTTTTTAGGTTTAATAATATTATTAGTTTACTATTTTTTACTTATTATTTCTATAGCTTTAGAAAGAAAATATTATATAGTTATATATACTTATTTAGAAGTTCTAGTTAATGAGCTTATTTATTTATAGTATTTAGTATATAGAATAGTTTTATAAACTAGAGGTTTAGCTTCTTTTTTATATTCTTTATTTAAATATTCTTTACTAAAAGTATAACTTTATTTTCTTTATTAAAAAATATTAGCTAGTAGTATTTATTATAATATTTTACTTATAATTTTATAGCTTTTTACTATATAAGTACTATTTTATTTTATATTTTTTAAAGCCTTTATACTTTAGTATTAACTTTTAGTATATTTTCTTTAAGTAATTTATTTTTAGTTTTAAGGTAAAACTCTAAATAAAACCTAGAAAATATATAATTAAGTAACTAGCTTATTATTTTATTTACTATATTATTATATATAAACTATATTATTAATAATAGTTTTAGCTAAGTTAGTTAATTATTCCTAATAAAGTATTAAAAATAATACTTTAAAACCTAGTTTATTCTCTTTATTTAGCTATTAATTTATAAGTAAAATACTATTAATAGCTTTTTTTTATCTTTAAAAAATAATAAAGATTACTTTAAAATATACTTATAAATACTAAACCTTAGTTTAATATAATACCTTTTAGTATACTATATCTTAGCTTAACTTCTCTATAAAATAGTTTAGCTAGCTTAGCTAAATTAATTTAATATAACTAAAAAGAATAAAGAGTACTTAGTAAAATAGTTTATAATTATGAGGATTGTATTAATTATATAATCTTCTTTAAGAACTTTAAGTAATGCTATAATAAAGTCTATTAATAATTTAATTATTAATTACTATAGAATTAGCAGTAATTTTAAGTAACTATATAGTTTATATCTTTTAGTAACTATTTACTAATATATACTATAACTTATAATATAGTTTACTACTACTTACTTTATACCTAGCTAGTAAAAGTTATATTATAGTAATTTAAGCATTCTATATATTTTAAAATAACTAATAATTAAGTTATTATAGTATAGCTAAAAAAGCTTTTATTATAAAATAAGCTCTAAAGAAAGAACTATTTATTTTTTATATAATAAAAGATTTTCTATATTATATTACTATACCTTAGCCTTTTTCCCCTTACTTATTAATTTTATAGTATAAGTAAGAGTTAGGTTTTACTTTTATACTTTTTAAAGTAATTTAGAGAAAGAATTTTATATATTAAAGTTATAAAAGTTTAGTGCCTTAAAAATTCTCTAAATAATATACCTTTTTATAGTTTAAATATAAGCTATTTTAGCTATAAATTTACTTAGTTCTATTCTCTTTTTTATTAGTATTCTAGCTACTTATTTAGTATTAAAAGTAATTAAGCTTTTTATAATAAATTTTAACTTATTAGCTAGAGTTATTTTAACTTTTAAAAGCTATTTACTATGCTTTTTAGTATACTTTTATACTAGTTTAGTTACTTTATTAAGCACTATTTTTACTTTTAAGTCTAGTAATAACTTAATATTTATTAGCACTTTATTTTTATAATTTAGCTATTTTAATAGTATATTAGTAAAATTACTCTTACTTACTTAATATCTAATAATAAAATTAAATAAGCTAAGAAATATATATTATTTTACTTATTTTCTATTAAGTTTTACTTAGCTTATAAATATTTATAAGTTAAAGTAGTTTAAGAGTATTTTAATTAGTATAGTAATGCCTTTAATATAGTATTACTAGTATTTTAATAACTTAATAATAGTAAATAGTTCCTAATTTACTATATTATAATTATATTCTATATTAGTAAACTTTTAAAATTAAAAAGTAACTAAGTAATAATAGCTATTATTATTAAGTTATAAAATAATACTAGCTATAATAAAGGTAAAGGTATTAGTCTTAATATATATAAGTAACTCTAAACTATAGTATTGTTATAGACTAGCCTAGAGGCTGCTGCGGTCTAGCGTTAATAGTAGTAATATTATTTTTATAAAAAAAGAAAAAGTTAAAAGAGTATTACTTCTAGCTCTTTTAAGAAAAATAAAGGCTAAAGAGCTAGCCCTTTTTATATAATAGCGCTAGTATTAAACTATTACCTTACTTAGCTATACTACTATATTACCCCTTTTCTAGGTTTTAAGGATTTAAGCTTTTAGCTTAAATTTATTATATAGCCTCTAACTTTAAGGCCTCTCTTTAAAGCTTAAAACTACTAATAATTTATTACTAGCTTACTAGCTTACTAATAGTATAGCCTTACCCTAACTATTATATACTTAGATAAAACCTCTTTTAGTATATAACTCTTTAAATAAAGCCCCCCCCCTTACTTTCTAAGTTACTTAACCCTAGTATAGTAGTATTACTAGCTAACTATTAATAAAGCTTACTATACTACTAGCTATAGGTAACCTAAGCTATAAAAAAGGTATATTACTAATTATAATATTATAAAATAAATAAGAAGAGTAAAATAAATACTAAAAGAAAGTAAAAATACTAAAAAAAAAGGACCTTTATAGAAAATATTAGTAAAATTAGCATTAACTAAGTATATAAAAGTAATTTACTACTAATTAAGGAAAAGGAAAATAAATAAGAAAATAGTAAATATCTAAAAATAATATAAACTAAGATTTAATAAGAATTACTTATATAATATTCTTAATTACTCCCCCTTTTTTACCTAGAAATATCTCTAGGTATAAAAAGTTTATTTCCTCTCTCTCTTCCCTTACCTTTAATTCTTTATTATTATATACCCTTAGTTTTTCTTTATTTTTAAATAGTCTCTCTCTTTTTTCTTTACCCTTTTACTATAACTTTATTATTAAACTATTATTATTTTTTTTATACCTTATCCCCCCCCTTTTTATTAATATAAATCTATTAAAGCTATTAAGTAAGCTTTCTTCCCCCTTTTTTTCTATACTATAGTATACTTTAAATAAATATATATATATTAAGGACTCTAATAATAATAACTTAAATAAAAAGAATAATACTACCTTAGTATATTTACTATATATATTTAATACTATATACAAAGGTAAGTATTTTTATAAATATAGCTAAGGCTATACCTATAGGCTATACTAGCTAAGTAAGAGAAAGTATATTTAGGTACTATTTCTCTTTACCTAATATTTAATATTATATTAGTTATAGTAATAGTTAAATACTTTTATTACTACTAATTAAGCCCTTTAAAAATCTAAGTTAAAGCTAGCTACTAGCACTTTTAATTAATAATCTATATTATAATCTAGCTATAATACTATTACTATTTACTTTAAGAAGTAGCTAGTTATTATATAATTTACCCCCTTATCTTTAATTATACCTAGTATAGTTAAGTTTATAGTAGCTAATATTAAATATACCCTTTAACTTTTATACTATAAATATACTTAATTTTTCTTAGAAAGTAATGCTAAGCTATTACTTATAAATATTATAAGTATTTAGTTTTTTATATAGCTTATTACTAAGTTTATATTAATTATTATTATTACTATATAAACTTTATAGCTATTTATAATATTACTATTATTTAGTTTTAAAGTAAGCCTCTATAATATAATTAATTTAATATTATCTTTATATTTTAATTCTAAGTCTTTAGCTATATACCTACTTTAGTAATTTAAAACCCTTACTTTTTTTTCTCTATATTCTTAGCTTTTAGTATTATTAAGTAGCGTTATATATTCTTTACTTATTTTTAATCTCTTTAGTATAAAAACACTATATTCTATCTTTTTAATATAATTACTTTAATAAATATAGCTAACCTATTTATTATAAGTATAGTAATTCTTAATAACCTCTTTACTTAAGAAAATATCCCTAGCTATTTACCTTATACTAATATTAACTTAGCTATTACTATAATATAAAAAGTAATATAAAGTAACTATTAAGAGTATTAATATTAAGAATATATTAATTAAGATCTTTACTATTTCTTTTAAAAGAATATATTAATAGTAAGTAAGCCTAGCTATATTAACATTATTATTAAGCTACTAGCCCTTACTAATTATAGTATAAATGCCCCTTTTTTTAGTTCATTTTAGTATTATACTAATATACTCTATTCTAGTTCTATATATATAAAGTCCCCTATATTATTTAAGCTTATTATTCCCTTTATTACTATTAAGAGAACTAATACTAATAAAGCTTTTATTATAATTAATTTTATTACTAATATTATTAAGAAAGCACTAAATCTATTATTTATAAATTATAAAATAGTTAATTTACTACCTTTAAAAAAATACCTTTCTTTACCTTATTATTACTAATTACCCCTATTTTTTACTTTAACTTAGTATCCCTTTTACTACTAAATAAGTAATATAATATTAATAGTATTATATTAAAATAAATAACTTAGTTAAATTATATAGAGAATAACTAAATTATAGCTATTAAGGTAATGCTTTATTCTATATATATTTTATTATATATTAGCTATTACTTACTTATATATTAGTATTATTTTAATTAAGTAACTAGTAATTCTTTACCTCTTTCTCTTTAAAACTAGCACTTTATACTTAAGTAATATATAATTAAAGTATTTAATATAAATAATAATAATACTATTATAGCTACTTTAAATAATATTAATATAGAAATATAGTTTAAAGATTTAAACTAAAATAATACTACCCTTTAAAGCCTCCCCCCTACTACTTTTAATTAAATCTTTACTTAATATATACTTAAAGCTATTATATAAATTTAAAGTAGTAACTAAGTAAAAATTATATAATAAAAGAATAATATTAGAATTATATAGAGTTAGAGAGCTTATATATTAATAAAATAAAATTATATAAAGTAAGCTAGTATTTTAAATATAATTACTTAGAAGTAGCTTTATTATAGTATTAAGTATTTCTTTATTATAACTTATATACTATTAATATTACTATACTATTAAAATTCTTTAAGGGCTTTTATATAAATTATATATAACCCTTTTAATATACTAGTATATTATAATATTACCTTTAGCTATATATATTCTTTATAGCTAGAATCTTTTTAACTTAAAACTCTTATAAGTTTAGGTTATTATTTTCTATATTTATAAATAAGCTAGGTTAAGAGTTCTAAAGTATTTATAAAAGTAAGGGGTTTATAGCTATATATTTAAGTAAGTTAATATAGAATATAAAATAAATACTATGAAATATATTAAGCTAAACTATAAGTAGTAAAAAGGTAGTAATAACCTAATACTTAGCTATAATCTAATTAAGCTTCTAGCTAAGGTAATTTATTTTTATATTATATAAACTTAACTAAACTATATTACTAATATAAAATTATTTTATAAAGTAATATAACTAATTAATAGTATTTTACTACTATTACTAAATAAAGTTAATAATAGCTTAAGTTAAAGCTATACTTTTATAAAGATATTTTTTTAAAAAAAAAGGCTTAACTCTTAGAAAATATAGTTAAGATTACTAAGTTCCCTTTAAATATAAGCTAAATAAAATCTAAATTATACCTATAAATAGCCTTATTAGTACTAAGCCTAGTAACTATTAATATATAATTATTTAATACTAATTAATATACTAAAAAATAGTTTAGCTAATTTATTTATAAAAAGCTTACTATAATCTATAATACTACTTATACTTCTTAGTTTACTTATTTTATACTATTATTTATTTAAAGGTAGTAAATAGTAAAAAGAAGTTATTCTATATTAATTAGTATATAAAGTATTAACTAAAACTACTTAACTTAATTTAATCCCTAATTTAATATAATTTACTTAAAAAAGCTATAAAACTACTACTAATAATACTTAAACTAATTAATATATTTCTTTATTACTATTGTTATTATTACCTTTAACTAAATATATTTAAATAACTAATTTATAATAACTATAAAGAACTATAATATAGCTTTATTTAGTACTAAAAAGTTAGTTATAAAATCTACTAAAATCTATAACTAATATTAGTTTAAGGCTAGAATAGGCTTAAATAGGCCCTAATATAACTAATAACTTTTTTATTCTTTATAATAGTAATAATTATAAATATAATATATTATATTTACTAATAAGCTATTTTAATAATAGTTCTATATAAGCACTTAAAATATTATATTCTTACTAAAATAGCCTAGTATAAGTAAGCTATAAACCTATTTAATTAAGGTTATAATAAGGGATTTAAACTAAGGAACCTAAAGGTAGCTATAGAACTAAAGCATACCCTTAGCACTAAGTATATAATTTATAATCTATATATAAGTTAATATTATATTAAAGAATTAGTATTACTTTTATATAATAGCCTTTTACTTTACTTAATATAATTTATTTAATACTATACTTTAGTTTTAAAGATTCTATAAATAAGAATTAGTAAATAGTTTAATATTAGCTAGTAATTTATTTTAAAATAAGTTAGTAACCTAAGGTTAGTTTAGTATTAGCTCTATTAAAAAGCTAGTAATAAGGCTAGCTAATTATATATAATAAAGCTAAACTAGCTATATAATTAATAAAAGGGTTTATAAAAAGGTAGACTTATTTTACTTTTATTAAAAAAGAGTATTTAGTTAGTTAGCCTAAGATTTTAAATAGTAATATAAGTAGAAATTAAATAAAGATAAGGTCTTTACTTAATAAGCCTAGTATTTTAATATCTCCCTTAAAGTAATAAAGTACTCTAAGTTCTTATAGTTTATAAAAATTATAAATAACTATTAAATACTTTATAATTTTACTAATTATACTTTAAAATAGCTTATAACTATAAGTAGTTTCTTATTATAAATAGTATAGTTTCTTTATACTAGTATAAGCTATATAAAGTAATATATAACTAAATATAGTATACTATTAGAAGATATTTAGAAAAGATAACTACTAATTACTTTATTAAAAAAGTTAGCTTTTAAAACTATATTCTAATTTAGGTTCTATTATTATAAAATAAAGTATAAAATAAATATAGCTTTTAGGGCTTAAAATACTACTTTATACTTTATTAATTATATAAAAGGGGCTCCTTTTTTAGTTAAAGCTAAAAGAAGGCTAGCTATATTTAAAAAGTTTAAAATAAAGTTATAGTAAAAGTTTATAAATTTAATAAAGCTATATACCTTTTATAGTTATATTAGCACTACTTAGTTATAAATTACTATAATTTTCTTTAGGTTTAAGTATATATAATATTTTATCTTTATAATAAACCTTAGGTACTTTACTTCTATAATATTAAAGCTATACTTATTAATATTTAAGTTAAGGCTAGCTATATAAAGCCTACTTAGAATATCCCTTATTTAGTAAATATAATCTTTTTATAACTTAGTAGTATAAATTAGGATATTATTTAACTATACTATAATATAGTTATTTAATATATCTTTAAAAGCACTATTAATATAATACTAAAATATTATTAGAGCTTTAGTAAAACTAAATAAATAAATAAGCTACTTAAATAAGCTAAACTAAATTTAAAATACTATTAAGTATTTATTACCTTTAGCTATATATAATTTATAAAAAGCTATATAAATATTTAACTTTATAAACTAATATACTTTTATAAATAAATATAGGGTTTCCTTAACTAAGGGTAGTAAGTAATAATTCTAATTAATAACCTAATTTAATGCTTTATAATCTATATAAAACTACTAGCTACTCCTAGCTTTATTAATAAAAAGAACTAATACTACTATAAATAAAAATAATACTTAAATCTAGCCCTTATTTATTAAGTTTATAATTTATTTATAAATCTTTAATAGCTAATTATAAGGTATATTATATAAGAAAGCCTATAAAAGCTTTAGTAGTAAGCTATTAAAGTAATAATATAGCTAAATATAGTAGTTTATAGGCCCTTAATATAGTAAAAGTATATTTATTTTCTCCTTTTAAAAGAGATTTATAAAGTTATATAGATTCTTTAAGAGAATATTTTCTAGCTAAGTAATCTCTAGCTTTATTATAGTAAGAGCTAGGATTAATATAATTTCTTATAGGCTTATAGCTATAAAATAAGTATTTAATTTAATTATTTTTTAAGCCTAATAAATAAGACCTATATAAACTAAGCTTAGAATATTTAGTATAGAATATTCTATACTTTAAACTATAGCTATAGATATTACTAAGCTACTTTATAGTTATACCTATAGTTCTTAGGCTAATATATATAAATTAATATTATAATAGGCTAACTATAATAAGCCTAAAATATAATTATAAGTAAGCCCTTATATAATATATATTATTACTAGAAATAACTACCTATTTAAGTCTATAGTAAACTAAACTAAGTAAGTAATAAAGATTAGTTTTAAATTAAAGCTATAGTACTTTACCTTTACTATTATTATAATAAACTATAAATAATAAAGTAAAATAAGTATAAAGCCTAACTAAATAACTATTTCTTTACTTATAGTAATAAAACTATTATACTTACTATTTATTTATATAAATATAAATATAGAGTTATTATATAAAAAAAGTAGAAAAAATAGTTATATTTCTATTTAATTCTTAATTTAAGAGAAGTTATTCTCTAAGTTATTTATATATAATATTCTATAATTCTATCTATTATTATATTCCCCTTTACTAAGCTTTAAGCTAAAAAAAAGCCTTTTTTTAAGCTAAAATCCTTTAATATTAAAACTTTTTTTATTAAAGAACTTTATAAAAAATAAATACCTTTACTTTACTATATAGAGTATATAGCTAAAAGTAAGGTATATTCTTATATATAGTATACTATAAAGCTATAGTATAAGCACTAATTAGCCTTATACTATTAATTATAGACTACTTTTATAGCTTAAACTACTTATTTCTTTTTTTTATTATACTTTAACTAACTAAAGCTAAAAGCTATAGTATTTACTTTTACTATTCTTATATTACTATTTTAATTCTAGCTTAGCTTATAATAGTAAAGGCTTTAAATATAGTTCTTAAGCTTATATAAGTTTAAGTTTAAAGTAATACTATAATAATATTTAATAGCTATAGTATAGTCTATATAGAATATATTTTATTTAATATAGTAATTCCTTATATACTTATTTAAAGCTATATAAAGCTTAGCTAGTTTTATAATATTAGCCTAAGAAATACCTTTAGTTAAGGCTAGTTTTTACTTAAAGTAAATATAAAAATTAATAAAGCCTTTATTTTAATATTAATAAAGCTAATTAAGTTCTAAAATAATATACTTTTATTAGTAAAAGTTAGTATATATACCTAAGAGATAGTTTAAAAAGTAAAAAAAGTTATAATTAAAATTAGCCCTAAGCTTAAAAAAGAGTATAACTTAGGCTTAAACTTATAAAAATAGGCTTTAATAAATAAAAAACTATTAGTTATAATAGTTATTAATAAAGTCCTAGTTTACTACTAATTTATAAACTATAAGACTTTACTATACTTTAAATAAGAACTTATTTTTATTATAAGTAATCCCTATTAAAAAGGGTTTATACTTAGGTATTCTAGCCTTAGGGCCTTAACTAGCCTTTAAGGTATTTTCCTATAAAAGTTAAGGAATAGCTATAATTATATTATACTATAGCTTCTTAATTTATATATTTTACTATATTACTAAGTTATATAATTAGTAGACTTTCTTTATTAGCTACTATTAAGCCTTTTAGCTAATAAATTATAATTAATTTATCTCTATTATAAATTTATTAAAAAAGAATAATATTTATTATAAACTAGCTTAAAGGCTACTATAGTTTAGTATTAATAGTAATAATATTATTCTTATAAAAAAAAAGAAGCTAAAAGAGTATTATTTTTAGCTTTTTTAAGAAGAGTAAAGGCTAAAAAATAAGCCCTTTTTATATAATAGCACTAGCATTAGGCTATTACCTTACCTAGCTATGCTGCTATATTACCCCTCTCCTAGGTCCTAAGGATCCAAGCTTTTAGCTTAAATCTATTACAAGTATTATAAAAAAGATACCTCTTAAAAAATAGCTTTAAGCTAATAAAATACTTACTTCTTATTATTATTAAAGTAAAACTAGCTTTTTTAAATACTTTTTTAGCTACCTTTTATAAATATATTAAAAGAAATAGTAAGAGTAAAGTATTAGTATATAAACTATTTATAGAAGTTATAAAACCTAAGAAATACTTATATATCTTAAAAATATACTAGCTTTTTCTAATTTCTAATAAATTTTACTTACTTTTTATTTATTAAAATACTATTAATAAATAAAATAAACCTTAGAAATTTAATAAACTTTTAGTAAAAAAAGCACTTAAATAGCTTAGTATAAAGCTCTATACTTTATATATACTTAAGGACTTATTTAATATATATAGTATACTTTTCTTTAGTCTTTAAAAATATAAGAATATTATTTAAATATACTATATAAATTATATTTAAAAGGCTATATAATACTTAGTAAATATAGCTCTAAAATATAGTAGGTATATTAGTAAAACTAAATAGTATAATTAGATATTTAAAATAGCTATATTATAAATAAAACACTATTTCTTACTTATTACTTTTTTTAATTTAAATATAATAATAGGTATTTTTAATATTAATTTTTATAAAGAATATAATACTTTAATATTTATTAAAAATCTCTAAAATAAGGGGTAAAATATAATAATTATTTAGTATTATTTTATTAATATTTTTATAGTTTATATATAGTTATAAAGTACTATCTTTCTTTAGAATAAATATAATAAGTATACTTACTAGGCTTTTAAAGAGTTTTATATAGCTATTTATAAGGTTTTTCTTAAGGTATTTATATAATATTTATAGCTTATTTTGTAATAAAGAGTAAATAAAGCTATAAAAAGAGGTAGTACCTAGCACTAAGTTAATAATATAGTTAATATTTTTTTATTTTAATAATATACTTACTTTTTTAAATATAAATATATTAAGAAAATTCTATAGTTTTATAAAGAAGTAATTAATAAAGGTATAGGCTTTTATTTATTCTTTATTTTTTAAGGTAATAAACTTATCTTTTTATATACTATAAATAGTAAAAATAACTATAATATATTAGTTTTTTTTTTAAAGTAATAGAAATTAATTAAGAAAAAACTAGTCTTTTATACTTTAAACTACTAATATTAGTAGTAAAGGTTAAAGTATACTTATTCTTTTATTAATATATATATATATAAATTAATATAAAGCTTCTTTCTATTTTTAAGTCCTTATTAATAATAATATAAATTAATAATAGTTTTCTCGTTTATTACTTAAAGTTAATAATATTAATAGGTATATAATATATTCTATATTATAGAATAGTTAAGTTACTAATTACCTTAAGTTTAATATTACTTATATTAATTCTATTAAAGCCTTATTATTAAATATATTTAATACTTATAATATTTACTTTAGTATAAATATTAAGATTTATTAATATTTTAGTATTAGTTTAGCTATAAATAATAATAAAAGTATATAAATATTGCCTAGTTTAAACTTATATATATTTAGTAAAGGTAAGGGCTATTACTTTTACTAAGGATTATTTTTTTAGCTATTAAAGTAGGGTTTTTATAATTAGTTATAATTAAAGCAAATATATTCTCTTTTATTATAATTATAGTATTTTCTAAGTTAGCCTATAGGGTTATTATTAAATATAAAGATAAAGGGTTATATTATTAATATTATATTATACTATAAAGTATTACTTAATAATTAGTTATAGTTAATATAAGGGGTTTTAATATTATATCTATAAGAAAAATATACTTTTTACTTATATCTCTCTAGTATTATATTCTAAAAATACTAAGCTAGCTATATAACTTCTTCTTATATTTTTTTTATAATAAATAAATATAGGTTAATATAATTCTATAAGTTAAGCTAAAGCTTAGTAAAGAATAAAAAAGCCTAGCTTTTTTATTAGCTCTTTTAAAATACTTCTTTAATAAGTTAAGGTAAATACTAAAGTTAATAAAGCTTTAGTTTTTATATTACTTAGTATTTTTTATTATTATAGTAATTTAGGCCTTTTAATTAGCTAAGTCTTTAAGTAAGATTAAAATCTAATCTTAGAATTCTACTTAGTTATTTTTAAGTTTTTATTAGTAATTCTTTAGTTATTTATTAAGAAAATAGTATTATTTTACTTAATAAGCTTAGTATATATAGTTAAAGGTAAATAAAATCTTTTAATAATTTTAGTAGTATTTATATTATATTTTATTAAAAATATAAATTAAGTTATTAATTTATATTTTATACTTTTAAGAGTTTATAAGGTATATAAATAAGGTAATATTCTTAATCTTTACCTTATTTTTATTACTATTAAATAAGGTATTAAAGGTTTACTTAGCTTTTTTTTTAATACTTTAGTAATATTATTACTTAGAATATAAAGAAGGTTTTTTTCTAAGATTAGAGTTATTAAAGCTTTTATAGTTAAGTAATTTACTTTTTAATAGCCTATACTTTTTTAAATAAATTATAAGTATTTAATATAAAAGTAATAAAGCTTTTTATTATAAAAAAGTTAGTATTTTTATTTTATAATACTATAGCTATTTTTTAGAGAATTAGTACTATATTACTTTTAAGTAACTATAAAGAAGCTTTAGAATTATTAAAACTAAGATAGCTAAGTAAAGGTAATAAATATATAGTATATTAACTAAAGCTTACTTTCTTTAAGTTATATATAGTAATAGCTATACTTTATATAGTTTATAGTAAATTATAAGTAAGTTATATATATAGCTATTATAGTAAGTTATATATAAGGTTATTATGTAATAGTGATACATATATAAGGCTATAATGCACGTGCATTATAAGGCTTCTTATATATTTCTTTTATTTTACTAAGTAATAAATACTTTTTTTTATTTTCTTTTTATTTTATATTTTATTTAGCTTTTACTCTTTATCTTAGTTTTTTAGGTTTAGTAATACTATTAGTTTATTATTTTTTACTTTTTATTTCTATAGCTTTAAAAAGAAAATATAAAAAATATAATATAATTATATATATTTATTTAAAAGTTTTAATGAATAAGTATATTTACTTATAGTATTTAGTATATAAAATAGTTCTATAAATTAGGGGTTTAGCTTTTTCTTTATATTCTTTATTTAAATATTCTTTACTAAAAGTATAACTCTATTTTTCTTATAAAAAATATTAGCTAGTAATATTTATTATAGTATTTTTCTTATTATTTTATAGCTTTTTACTATATAAGTATTTTTTTTTTATTTCTTAAAGCCTTTATACTTTAGTATTAACTTTTAGTATATTTTCTTTAGGTAATTTACTTTGAATTTTAAAGTAAAACTTTAAATAAAACCTAAGAAGTATATAATTAAGTAACTAAATTATTATTTTATTTACTATATTATTATATATAAACTATATAACTAGTAATAGCCTTAGCTAAATTAGTTAGTTATTCTTAATAAAGTATTAAAGGTAATGCTTTAAAACTTAGTTTATTCTCTTTATTTAGCTATTAGTTTATAGGTAAAATACTATTAATAGTTTTTTTTATTTTTAAAAAATAATATTAGTTACTTTAAAATATAGTTATAAATATAAAACCTTAGTTTAATATAATACTCTTTAGTATACTATATTTTAGCTTAACTTCTTTATAAAAAAGCTTAGCTAGCTTAGCTATATTAATAATAGTTATAATTAAAAGAAATAAAAAGTACTTAATAAAGTAGTTTATAATTATAAGCATTATATTAACTATATAATCTCCTTTAAGGACTTTAAGTAGCCCTATAATAAAGTCTATTAATAATTTAATTATTAATTACTATAGAATTAGTAGTAATTCTAAGTAACTATATAGTTTATACCTTTTGATAATTACTTACTAGTATATATTATAACTTATAATATAATTTATTACTACTTATTTTATACCTAGCTAGTAAAAGTTATATTATAGTAATTTAAGTTTTTTATATATTTTTAAATAACTAGTAATTAAGTTATTTTAATATAGCTAAAGAAGCTTTTATTATAAAATAGGCTTTAAAAGAATAATTACTTATTCTTTATATAATAAAATACTTTCTATATTATATTACTATACCTTATCCTTTTCCCTCTTATTTAATAATTTTATAGTATAAGTAAAAGTTAAGTTCTATTTTTATACTTTTTTAAGTAATTTAAAGATAGAGTTTTATATACTAAAGTTATAGAGAATTAGTGCCTTAAGGGTTCTCTAAATAATATACCTTTTTATAGTTTAAATATAAGCTATTTTAGCTATAAATTTGCTTAGTTTTATTCCCTCTTTTATTAGTATTTTAGCTACTTACTTAATATTAAAAGTAATTAAGCCTTTTATAATAGGTTTTAATTTAGTAGCTAGCTAGAGCTATTTTAACTTTTAAAGGCTATTTACTATGCTTTTTAGTATATTTTTATACTAGTTTAGTTATTTTATTAAGTACTATTTTTACTTTTAAGTTTAGTAATAACTTAATATTTATTAATACCTTACCCTTATAATTTAGCTATTTTAATAGTATATTAATAAAATTACTCTTACTTACTTAGTACTTAATAATAAAATTAAATAAGCTAAGGAATATATACTATTTTACTTATTTTTTATTAAGCCTTACTTAGCTTATAAATATCTTAAGTTATAGTAATTTAAAAGTACTTTAACTAATATAGTAATACCCTTAATATAGTATTACTAGTATTTAAATAACTTAATAATAGTAAATAGTTATTAATTTACTATATTATAGTTATATTTTATACTATATTATAGTTATATTTTATATTAGTAAGCTTTTAAAACTAAAAGGTAACTAAATAATAGTAACTATTATTATTAAGTTATAAAATAATACTAGCTATAGTAAAGACAAAGGTATTAGTTTTAATATATATAAGTAACCTTAAATTATATTATTATAAAAAGAATACCCTTTAAAAAATAGCTTTAAGTTAATAAAATACTTACTTTTTATTATTACTAAAGTAAAACTAGCTTTTTTAAATACCTTTTTAACTACCTTTTATAAGTATATAAAAAAAGGTAATAAAAGTAGAGTATTAGTATATAAACTAGAAGTTATAAAACCTAAGAAATACTTATATATCTTTAAAATATACTAGCTTCTTTTAATTTATAATAAATTTTACTTACTTTTTATTTATTAAAATACTATAAATTAATAAAATAAATCTAAGAAATTTAATAAACTTTTACTAAAAAAAGCACTTTAATAGCTTAATATAAAGCTCTATACTTTATATATACTTAAGAACTTACTTAATATACTTAATATACTTAATATACTTTTCTTTAGTTTTTAAGAATATAATAATATTATTTAAATATACTATATAAATTATATTTAAGAGGCTATATAATACTTTATAAATATAGCTTTAAAATATAGTAAAAGTATTAATAAGCTTAAATAATATAACTAAGTATTTAAAGTAATTATAATATAAGTAAAATATTATTTTTTACTTATTATTTTTCTTAATTTAAATATAATAATAGGTATTTTTAATATTAATTTTTATAAAGTATATAGTACTTTAGTATTTATTAATAATCTTTAAAATAAAAGGTAAAATATAGTAATTTTTTTAGTATTATTTTATTTATATCTTTATAATTTATATATAGTTATAGTATACTATTTTTTTATAAATAAATATAATAAGTATATTTACTAAGCTTTTAAAAGGTTTTATATAGCTATTTACTAGGGTTTTCTTAAGGTATTTATATAATATTTATAGCTTATTTAAAGTTAATAAAGTTATAAAATAGGGTAGTGCTTAATACTAGGTAAATAGTATAATTAGTATTTTTTTACTTTAATAATATACTTACTTTTTAAATATAAATATATTAAAAAAATCCTATAGTTTTATAAAGAAATAACTAATAAAGATATAGGCTTTTATTTATTCTTTATCTCTTAAGGTAATAAACTTACCTTTTTATATACTATAAATAATAAAAATAACTATAATATATTAGTTTTTTTTTTAAAGTAATATAAACTAATTAATAAAAGGCTAGTTTTTTATACTCTAAATTACTAATATTAATAGTATAGGTTAAAGTATACTTATTCTTTTATTAATATATATATACTAGTTAATAAAGGGCTTTTCCCTTCTTTTAAGTCTTTATTAATAATAATATATATTAATAATAGTCTTTTTTTAATTATTTAAAATTAGTAATTTTAATAAGTATATAGTATATTCTATATTATAGAATAATTAGATTATTAATTACCTTAAGTTTAATACTACTTATATTAACCTATTTAAAGCCTTATTACTAAATATATTTAATATTTATAATATTTATTTTAATATAAATATTAATATTTACTAATATTTTAATATTAGTTTAGCTATAAATAATAATAAAAGTATAGAAATATTATTTAATTTAAACTTATATATACTTAGTAAAGGTAAGGGCTATTATTTTTATTAAGAGTTATTTTCTTAGTTATTAAGATAAGGTTTTTATAATTAATTATAGTTAAAGTAAATATATCTTATTTTACTATAGTTATAGTATTTTTTAGGCTAGTTTATAGAATTATTATTAATTATAAAGATAAGAGATTATACTACTAATATAGTAGAAAATTACTAAATTAGCTTTACTATATTTAGTAAAAAACTCTTAGTTATTATATTAGTAAAAGTTATAAGTAAACTAGCTAAGATTCCTTTTACTAATTCTTTAATAAGGCTACTTTTAAAAAGTATAAATAAGTTAATAAAACACTATTAAAACTAAAGAAAAAATAAACTTTTTATATTTTTTAAAGACTCTTTTTAGTAAAGTTATTTCTAAGAATAAAGTAAATAATTTACTTATACTATTTTCTTTTAAAATTAAAACCTTAGTTTATAATTCTAAATTATTTATAAAATTAATAAAAAAGAATAGAAAAAAGATATTAATATGGAATATTTAAACTTATAGTATAACTAAGGCTATTAGCCTAAAATCTAGGTTAATATTACCTAAGAAAAATATTTATAAGTAAATAAAATAGATTTTTACTAATACTTTAATTCTTTTATAAAATAAAATATATCTTTATTATACTAAGTTAGAGCTTAATATATTAAAAAATATAATTTAATTAAAGAAGCTTTTTAACTTTTACCTTAGCTATAAAAATATACTTAAGAGCACTAAATGCTATTTTTATACTAAAAAAGGCTTATACTATAATATAATAAGTTTTCTCTTTTTTATATATTTATATATAATTCTTTTACTAATTAATTATAAATATATCTTTTAATTACTATTTATTATAATAATTTTTTTATTACTTATACTTAGGTTCTTAATATTTTAGCCTTAAATTAAAACCCTAATAATTCTAAAAATATCCCTATACTATAAGAAATTTTTACTAACCTTTATATTATATATTAGTCTTTAGTTTAGGCTTATTTAAAAAAATACTATTTTTCTTTATATAAGAATATTATTAAATTAGGTTAATATAAAGTATATAAAGAATTATATAGTAGTTATATTAAGATATATAAGGCTATATTTCTAATTATATATAGTAAAAAAGTAAGTATTTATTATCTTTCTTTTTTTTTTCTTTTTTATTTTAAATTATAATTAATTTAATTATTTTAGTTTACTATTAATAGAAAATAATTAAATAAGGATTACTAGCCTTATTCTACTACTAATAGTTTTATAATTTATGCTTTTTATACTACTATAAATATATTTATTTTTATAGGTCTATAAAAATATAAAAGAAAAAGCCTAAAAAAAAATAGTTAAAACTTTATATATAATTTTTTATAATACCTTTATAGATTAAATAAATAGATTTTTATAAATATAATATACTATTACTTTACTTAATTATTAATTTATATTCTTTTTTAGTTTACTTTATTTTTTAGGTTTTATAATAATTTTTTTATATTTCTTTTTACTTAATATATAATAGTATTCTTTAATTAATTAGAGTATATTTTATAATACTTAAGTATTTAATTATTAATTATATTTAAAAAGCTATTTCTTTTATTTTACTAAATAATATAGTTTTTATTTTAAAAAGTAATATACTTTTACTTTATTAACTTTCTATTTATTAGGATTATTATTAAGTTTTAATATAAATAATTTAGCCTATTTATTAATATTTCTTAAGTTTTATTTTTTAAGTAAACTTATATAAAATATATTATATATTTAAAATAATTAATTTAATAAAGTAAGTTTATAAGCTTATTAATTAATTTATTTTAAAACTTAAAAAGGTTTTTAATACCTAAGTAATAGCTTTTAATTTTATTTTAATTAAAGATTTTTTATATTTAAAGCTATAAAATTTTCTTTTTAAAATAAGAATTCTTAGTATTTTTTATTAAAATATTTTAATTAAAACTTAATATTTTATATTTATTATATTTTTAATTATTACTAAAGTATTTATAGCTTTTTAATATATTACCTTACTTTAAATACTCTTTTTTAATAAAGTTATTTTTAATTAATTAAAATATTAAATAATAGCTTATTAAAGCTATATTTAGGCTTTTATATATAGTTATATTTATTATATTATTATAAGTAAATTATACTATTTTTAGAAGTATAGGCTATATATATTTATTAGTTATTATAAAAATATATAAATAATATTCTTATATTTAGTTTATTTACTTTATTTATTTATTTATTTAAAAATAAAAAATAATAAATAATTAATACTTAACTTTAAATATAAAGTAAAGATTTAACTAGAAATTACTAGTAAATAGTGTTTTTTAATTAGAAACTATACCTATTAATATACTAAATATTAACTTTATTTCCTTATAGAATAATTTTATAAGGTTAGCTATAGTAATTATATATAATACTAGTAAGAATACTATATATTTTATTATTAATTAACTATAACTAAAATTATATTTATAAGGTTTTTTTTATATAGTTTAAGAGAGATTTATAATAAAATCTATAGAAATTTCTATTTATAATTTTTTTAGCTTTAAAAGATTCTAAATCTTTTTATATAGCTTATATTATAATACTATTATTTTTTAATAAATTATATATAATTAAATATATTTTTTAATTTTAATATTAATTTTTAGCTAATAAAGATTTCTTTTTATAAGTTTAGAAGTTTATTTTATACTAAAATATCTAGCTAATAAATTATTATAATATATTTAAAAAATAAAATCTTTTAAAACTTTTAAATTAAATATAAATATTTATTTCTAATATTTTAAAATACTTTATTAGTTTAATACTTAATTTTACTTTTAATAGCTATAAAAATTCTTTATTTTCTTTTAAGTTTATATATTTATTTTTTATATAATTAAAACTATTTTTAATAGTAATTTTTTACTATTTTAGTTATATAAGTCTTTATTTCTTTTTACTATTTTAACTATAATTTAGTTAAAAATAAGTAATAAGCCTAATTTCTTTACTAAATCTTTTTTAATAAAGGTTTTTCTTTACTTTTTTAGGGATTTTAAGTCTTTATTTAGTTTTTTATTATATCTAGTTATATTAATTTAAATAATCTTTTTTAAAAGCTTTTAAATAAAACTATTTTAATTTTCTTTTTTTTTATATAATAATTAAATTACTTTAATAGTATATTTATTAAATTTAATAACTCTTTTTAATACTTAATTATAAAGTTATTAAGAGTAAGAAATATATATTATTATAACTAATATTTATTTAATTTAGGTATTTTTATAAATAATTATAAGTTTAAATAATCTAATAAAACCTTAATTTTATTTAAAGTACCTTTAATATAATATTTTTAATATTAAAATAACTTAATAATTACTAATATTTCTTAGTTTAGTATACTATATTATACTTTTATAAATTATAATTCTCTTAACTAAAAAGTAATAAAGTAATATTTTTTTTTAAATTAAGCTATAATAAAATACTTAAAATAGTAAACTTTAATATATTAGTTTTAATTTAAATATTAGCTTTAGAATTAAAATAATATAATAAAGATACTTATATAAATGCTTTTTAAAGAGTTTTAAATATAATTTATTCTTAATTATTAAGTTCTATAGACCCTAATTTTTTACTATTTTTACTTTTTTTTAGTAATATTATTAAGGGAGTAGTAATTAATAAATATTCTTAAATAAAGTATTAGTAAAAATTATAGGAACTAAGAAAGACTTAAATATCTTAAAATATTCTTAATTTAAGCTATTATATAATAATAGCTATATATTTTTTATTTATTTTAACTTTATTTTTTAATAATATAAATCTTAGAAATTTAATTTATTCTTTATAAAACTTATACTTTAATTTATAAGTATATAAATTAGTATTATATAATTATTTAAGAATCTATTTTAAATACTAAGTATATTCTTCTTATATTTTAGAAAATACTAAAATATTATTTAAATAAATAATATAAATAATATTATTAAGCTTATATAATACTTAATTAATATAATACTAAAATATAGCTAATATATTAATTAATTTAAATAATATTACTAGATATTTATAATACCTATATTTTATTTAAAAAGCTATGTTTAACTTATTACTTTCTTTAATTTAAATATAATAATAGGCTTTTTTAATATTTAATTTAAATAAAAAATTACTTTTAATAGCTAAGGCTAAACTAATTATATTAATTTTAATATAAGTATTTAAATATACTTTTATTTTATAAGTTTTTTATACTTAAACCTTAGCTTTAATCTTAAATTAAAATACTACTCTTAGTAATATTTTAGTTAAGTATTAAATATTATACTTAATCTCTTTTTTTTTAATTATATTTTCTTATTTTCTTTAGCTATTATACTTACTACTTTTACTATAAATTCTAAATAATTAAATTAAATATATCTCTCTCTATTATAGTAATAATAAATAATAGTTCTTTTATTATTTTTCTTCTTTAAATACTTATTATTAGTCTTTTTTAAATTATACTTTTCTTAGTATTTCTTAGTATTTTAATTCTTTTTAAAATTATAATATTTACTTTAATAGTTATTTTTTTTTATAAAAGGTATTTAATTATTTATTTTTATTAAATTCTTTACTAATCTTTTATATCTTTATTATATTTATAAAGCTTTCTAAGAATATATAGTTAATTTTACTATTTTTTCTTAAGTTTTTAATATAATTATAGCTAATAATTTAATATAATTATATAGCTTTTCTTAGAGTTTTATAAAATACTAAAGTACTCTTTATACTTTTAGTTTTTATAAAAAATATTTCTTAAGTAAGTTTAAATAAATATAGAAATCTTTAAAACTTAAAGTTTTTCTTTATTTAGTAATTTTAAGTTATTAAGTTAGTTAAATCTCTTAATTATTTAAATCTTTAATAAGAATATAGGTTTATTTAATAAACCTATTTTAATTATTTTTTTAATTTTTTTTTCTTAGGTTATTTATTAATAAAGTAATTTTATTTTAATTAATAGTTAACTTTTATATAGTTATATACTAAAATAATATTTCTCATGACTGATACCGACCGCGGGGCCTCAGCGGCCCTGGCGCGTAGACGCTACGGCAGTATATAGGTTTTCCCCCCTGTACTAGGGTTTTTCCTATATAGTCTAAGTAGCTGAGGTACTAGACATTAGGCTAGTTAGTAGCCTATCTAGAGTAATATAATAATAATAATAATAATAATACTAAAATAATCTTTTAATAATCCTTATAGTATTACTTAAGTATTTTATTAAATACTTTTTAAAGATTATTAATTTAATTTTCTTATTTTTAAAGGCTAGTATTTAATTTAAGCTTTTTTATATTATTTATTTTAACTTTCTTTTTTTAATTACTTTAAAAGTTATTAAATAATTATTACTTACTTTTATATTATATTAAAGTCTAATAACTATATAGTTTTTTCTAAAGTTTATACTTATAAATATAAAAGTATTTTAATTCTTTAAGCTATATAATTTATTATTAAACTACTTACTCTTTTATTATTATTTCTTTAATAATACTTTTACTTTACTATAGATTTTAAAATAATAATTTATTTCTTTATAATATTATATAACTTTTACTATAAAGCTATTAATATAGTTTAATTATAATATTTTCTTAGGTAATTATATAATAAAAAGTCTTAAAATATTATAATAGTCTCTTAAATAATAGTAATAATTAAGTAAGAAAATTATAGTTAGAATTAGATATAAATTAAATAAAGAATTAATATTATTACTAAACTAAGACTTATCTCTCTATCCCTTTTTCTTAGAATAGAATACCTTATTTATAAATAGAATTTCTTTTTAATTTCCCTTATAATTCTATTATAAATTATTAGTAGTAAATTTACTATAAAGTATAGTATAATTTATAATACTTTAATAATAGTCCCTAACTACCTTACTATATTAGTTATAATTTTGCTTACTAAAGCCTAGCCTAATTTTAGCTAGACTCTTAGATTAGATTCGTCCCTACCATTCTGTCTGCAATTAGTCACGCTTCATTACATAATATAATTATAGTTAATATAGAGAGATTTAGTATTACTTTTATAAAAAGCTAATACTTTTTACTTATATTTTCCTAGTATTATATTTTAAAAGTATTAAGCTAGCTATATAATATGTTTTATATTTTTTTTATAATAAATATATATAAATTAATATAATTTTATAAGTTAGGCTAAAGCTTAATAAAAAATAAAAAAGCCTACCTTTTTTTACTAGCTTTTTTAAGATATTTTTTTAATAAATTAAAATAAATACTAAAGTTAATAAGGCTTTAGTTTTTATATTATTTTTTTTATTATTATAGTTATTTAGGCCTTTTAATTAGCTAAGTCTTTAAATAAAATTAAGATTTAATTTTAAAATATTACTTAATTATTTTTATGTTTTTATTAGTAATTCTTTTATTATTTATTAAGAAAATAAACTTATTTTATTTATTAAGCTTAGTTTATATAATTAAAAGTAAATAAAATCTTTTAATAATTTTAGTATTATTTATATTATACTTTATTAAAAATATAAGTTAAGTTATTAATTTATATTTTATATTTTAAGAATTTATAAAGTATATTAATAAAGTAATATTTTTAATCTTTACTATATTTTTATTACTATTAAATAAACTATTAAAGATTTATTTAGCTTTTTTTTTAATATTTTAAAGTTATTATTTTTTAAAATATAAAAAAAGTTTTTTTTTTAAGCTTAAAATTATTAAAGCTTTTATAATTAAGTAATTTATTTTTTAATAGCTTATATTTCTTTAAATAAATTATAAATATTTAATATAAAAATAATAAAGGCTTTTATTATAAAAAAGTTAGTATTTTTATTTTATAATACTATATTTATTTTTTAAATAATTAATACTATATTATTTTTAAATAGCTATAAAAAAGCTTTAAAATTATTAAAACTAAAATAGCTAAGTAAAGATAATAAATATATAGTATATTAACTAAAGCTTACTTTTTTAAGTTATATATAGTAATAGCTATACTTTATATAGTTTATAATAAAGTATAGGTAGGTTATATATATAGCTATTATAATAGGTTATATATAAGGCTATTACCTAATAGTCATATATATATATAAGGCTATAGTGTATATACATTATAAGGTTCCTTACACTTAAGTCTTCCTTATTAGTACAGTGCTCTTATATATATAGCCTTATATTTTAGCCATTCTGCTAGAGATCCCTATAATATATATTTTAGGTAGCAGAAGCATTCTCTATTAAATAGCGAATATATTATGCACTATTGCTAGATGTAATATATTTATAGTATAAAGTTACTAGCCCTTTGTTTTATTTATGTTATAATAAATTAGTTACTTTTAGTATTTATTTACTATTTATATAATTACTATAACTTTATACTAATATTAATATAGTTACTATTTTCATACTTTAATAAATTATTTTAATAATATTTATTATTTATTAAATTTCTAATATATAGGCTAGTAAAAATTACTAGAAATAGCTAGTCTTAAAAAACTACTTAGTAAGAGTTATTATAAATTATTTAGAATAAAAAGCTATATAAATATTATAGTAGTTTTAAAGTAAGTATAAGCCTATTATAATAAAATAAAGGTTATATTCCTTATAGTAAAGGATAATATAGTAGTAGTCTTTACTATCCGCCTAGCACTAGCACTATAGTAAGTCCACCCTAGGGACGTTAATGTAGTAAAGGTAGGTAATAAATAATCATATATTACTAAAAAAATAAAAGCTAAAGTCCATTCTCCTTGTTTATACTTTAGCTTAGTATATATACTAGTCTTTTAAGGTATTGTCTTGTAAGAAATTTACTACAGCTTTTTAATAAGTTAGAACTAAATTATCTTTAAGAAGTTTAAAATGACAATAAATAGGGGGGATACTCACCCTGTCGAAATGCTTCTGGGTTTTCGGAAATAAGCCAATGGCCAGCATTGATATCAACTAGACGAAAACAAGGGAAGAATTCTCCAATTGCAGGAATTGCATCATCCGGGACGTAATCACTCTTTGTGCCGCGCAAAAACAAGGAAGGTTTCTCAAAACGACAATATTGGGGTTGCTTGAATGGAAAATCTCCAAGATTTTGCAAAGATTTCCCGAGAGTGTCCAAGGGAATGCGAAACTTCCTAGTTTTTCCCTCTGTGGGTGTATACAAATTTCCGAGAAGAAATTGCCGAATCGGGAGAGACTGTGTTATGTCAGTAGTGTGTGATTATTTGGGTTTGAAAGGATTGTTCTCTACCTCTTCACATTCTTGCAAAATCTTATCTGCTTCAGCTTGGCGATTAATGTTCGCATCTTCAATCTTCTTCATCGCTCTGATATATTTGTTAAAGTCGCCATTTAGCGCTTTATCGACAGGAGCATTATCGACGGCTACAATATTTGAGATCAGCTCCGGAGAGCGAAGAGCAAGTGTCATTGCCGTCTTGGCCCCCCTTGGGAACCATTAGCGGCATTGTTTTCATCGATGTAGATCTACGGGTAATTGTAGTCGGACTTTGAAGCTTATACTTACATTGAGTGACCAATCAAGGTGACATTACTGAGTTTTTGATCTTGGATGAAGGTCGATACATCTTCCGCCATGGCAAGGTAATCATGTCGTGGATGATGGGGAGACTCGCCATGATTTCTCAAGTCCTTTGCACCGCCATACATGCTCAGTGACTATCGAACATTCAATGCGCAAGATTCGACTTACCACAGCATAAACATCCGCACCAATGTCTCTTGCTAACACTCTTGTGAAAGTCTCAGCTTTGTACAGACAGGAACCGTATGAGGCGAAAACTTACCTGCTGATACCTCTGTTATTCTTCTTAGACCCAAAGAGGCCGTGCAGGAAGATGATTGGAGGCTGCCTTCCATGACTTAAACATTTTGCTGGCCTATATATGTCGTAGGCCAATGGTCGAACAGCACTCGGGATCTGAACTGTAACAAATCTTTTGACTTGATGCGGTATGGGCACAGCTTTCGCTTGAAAACTATGCACGCGTGTAGCTAGAAGCATAGAAGGCCTCATAGTCGGTATGGCAGGAAGGTAATGGAATGCACATACCAGCACGCACTGCCTGGCTTTGTCTTGTTAACAATAGGCGCTAGGAAGTATTTGTTTAGGAGACATCTTCTTAAAAAATTTTATTCTAGTTAACCTAGTAGCCTATATAGTTAGGCATATGTAAGGGGGATGTTTCTTCTTTCTTATATATACTCTCTAAATCTATAAGTAAATTTAGCTTATAAAAAGAGGATTATGTGTTTTATTTTAGAATAATTATTTGAGTAAAAAAACTAAATAAAATAAACTAATGGTTATTTAAATAAGGTGCTAAAATATATATTTTCTAGGTTTTTCTCTAAAACCTTATATTAGGTTTAAACAATTAAAAATAATCTAAATCTACTTTTGCAACGTTAATTCTAGTAACAATTTAGTTTTAAGACTTTTTATAAATTTATAGTTATTATATAATTTCAAAGCTAATTATAAAGTAGCTTAATTATTTAAATTAGTATAGTTTTCTTATTATAGCCTTTTAAGATATTAAAATAGTCTCTTAGATAACAGTGACAATTAGGCAAGAAGATTATAGTTAGAATTAAATATAAATTAAATAAAGGACTAGTATTATTACTAAACTAAGACTTACCCTTTTATTCCTTTTTCCTAGAATAGAATACCTTATTTATAAATAGAATTCCTTTTTAATTTCCCTTATAATTTTATTATAAATTATATATTAATTTAATAGTAAATTTGCTATAAAGTATAGTATAATTTATAATCCTTTAATAATAATTACTAACTGCCTTACTATATTAGTCCTAATTTTACCTACTATAGTCTAGCCTAATTCTAGCTAGATTCTTAGTTTAGAATTATCCCTACTATTTTAGTTATAATTAGTTATACTTTATTATATAATAATTATCCCCCTTTAATTAGACTTTAGCTTAAAGTTAATATTATATAAGTAAAGTCTAGTTATATAAATAAAAGCTAGATTTATATAATATTTACTCTTAAATTTATAAAGGGAATTTACCTTAAGCTTAAATTATAATTATAGTTATAGATTTACTAATTTAGCTATACTATAAGACTATCTAACTCTTCTAAGTTTATATGCATTTGCTTTCTTCTATATTATACTCATTAACTTTTACTATTTAAGATTAATTGCTTTTATTAATAGCTCCTTTTTTTTAACTTATTTATTTATTTCTTTATAATAAGTATATCTAAAATCTATAATAAAGTCTAGGTAACTCTAATTATAAAGTCTTTAGATAGTTTTATTTAATAAGCTAATATTATTATTTTACTTTTAAAGGTTATATAAATAGGTTATTTTTATTATATTCTACTTTCCCCTATAGACTAAAAGAATTAGGTATATTTTTATTATAATGTTAGTATTATTTAAATCTAAGTTAATTCTTTATAGAAAACCACTAAATTAGTTTTATAATATCTAATAAAATATTGCTTATTATATTATATATAAAGATAAAGACTATAATATTAGTTAAGCATAAGATTATAATACCTATTATAAAAGAGAATACTATACCTATAACTATAAAATTTGCTTTATTTTCTTAAAGACTTTTATTTTTATATAAATATAAGTAAAAGAAAATAAGTCCTTTTAATTAAAAAGGTAAGAAAATAGCCTTAACTTCTTTTTATATATATTTTATTAAAAGTAGTAAAGATTTTAATAATAATAAGTTAGTAATTTCTAGTAAAGTACTTAATAAAATTATTACTAAAGCTAAAGTAAATAAGGACTATCTTCTTAGTTTACCTTTACTAGATTCTAGGCTTATATTTAACTTTAAGTTATTTAAGAAGTCTTTAAAGAAAACTACTTTTAAGAAGTTAAGTACTAAAACCCTATAAAATCTAGTATATAAATATATATAATAATAGGTACCCTTATTTTACCTAAAAAAAAGAGAAATATTTATAATTAAGTATATATTATTTCTATAAATAAATTAATTATAGTATATTAGAATAAGTATCTTTACTATATTAAAGCTTTTCTTAAGCTTTTAAAAAATACTATTAAAAATAAGATAATTTAGGTTTTTTACTTAAAGTATAAAGATATACCTAATTATAGTAAATGCTCTATTTATACTAAGAAAGAATTATACTATAATCTAGTATATATTCCTATAATATTATTCTTTAATTTAGAGTTAATTATTTTTTTAAATACTTCTCTTATTTAATATTTATTATAATAATTTTCTTATAATTTATAACTAGGTTTTAAAGAGTTTATTTACTAAAGGTAAAAAGAAGGATAAGCTTAAATTATAAGAGTTTTTCTATAAGCTATATAATATATACTAGAGCTTTATTTAAGCTTATTTAAATAAGCATTATTTTTCCTTAAATAAAAATATAGTTAAGTTAGAGCATTACTTTACTTATAAGTCTATATATAATAATTAGGTCTAAATATATAAATTACTTTACCCTATAACTTATAGTAAAAAGATATATAATATAAATTAATTTTAATATTTAAGTTATAACTAATTTAATTTATAATCTAAGGTAACTTATAAAAAACTATATAAGGACTATTGCCTTTACCTTAATAATAATAATCCTACTTTATATACTTACTATATTATAGTATAAAATTTTATCTTAAATATTTATAAGTATTATAGTAAGAAAAAGAATAAGTTAACTAAAATTATTTATAATATATTTTATAATACTTTTATAGATTAAGTAGTTTCTAAATATACTATACCTTTTATTTATACTTAATTATTAATTTATATCTTTTTTTAGTCTGCCTTATTTTCTAGGTTTTATAATAATCTTTTTACATTTCTTTTTGTATTATAATAGTCTCTTAGATGACAGTGACGATTAGGCGAGAAGATTATAGTTAGAATTAAATATAAATTAAATAAGAGACTAGTATTATTACTAAACTAAGACTTACCCCTCTATTTCTTTTTCCTAGAATAAAATGCCTTATTTATAAGTAGAATTCCCTTTTAATTTTCCTTATAATTTTATTATAAATTATATATTAATTTAGTAGTAAATTTACTATAAAGTATAGTATAATTTATAATACTTTAATAATAGTCTCTAAGTACCTTACTGTATTAGTTATAATTCTGCCTACTAAAGCCTAGCCTAATTCTAGCTAGACTCTTAAATTAAATTTATCCTTACTATTTTAGCTATAATTAGTTATACTTTATTATATAATAACTATCCCCTCTCTAATTAAACTTTAACTAAAAGCTAGGGTTTTATAAGTAAAGCTAGCTTATATAAAAAAAAGGCTAGGTTTATATAATAATTACTTTTACACTTAATAAGTAATTTACTTTATACTTATAAGCTTATAAAGGGATTAACCTTAAGCTTATATTATAGTTATAGCTATAAATATACTAATTTAGCTATAGTCTATAAGAACCCCCTAAACCCCTTAAGGTTAGGTATATTTTTCTTCTTTCTTTATTATTACTTTTTTTAATATTTATAATATATTATACCTTTATTAACCTTGGCTTTTTATTTATAGTTTTTTCCCTTTTTTTAATTCTTTTTCTTTATTTATATTTATATAATATAAGTATAAATAAAAATTCTAGTAATAATATAGGTAAAGTTTAGTAAACTCTATTTATTAAATCTTTAACTAAATTTTTATTAAAAGTAGTTATTTTAGAATAAATTTTAAAAGTTATATAAATAAATAGTATAACTATTTTATTATAGACTTTTCCCTTTAGTTTAAAAGAATTAGGTTTATTTTTCAAAATTTTACTTTATTATATAATTTAGTACTCTAGCGCTATAGTAATACTATAGGTAACCTATAGAATTCGGTTATTTTCCTCTAAGGCATCTATAATATATATAAGCTATAGCAGCATTTTAGTCTAAATAGCTAATATTTCTATATTACTATTACTATAAACTTTAATAATATACTTATTTTTTTAATTATATTAAGGGTTTTATTAATTCTATATTTTACTACCTTTTAAGTAGTATTATATATAATTTCCTACTTTAAATTAGTACTATATTAATATTAATATAGTTCTATATTATACTTATACTAATATTCTTCTTTATAGCTTTATAATTCTAATAATTAAGAATATTTTTTACTTTATTTTAATAAGTAAATAAATTATATAGCTATATACTAATTAGGTATTATAATAGCACTAGCTAAAACTTAACTTATTTTATAATATAGCTTTTTAGCTATAGTATACTTATAATAAGAACCTTTAATACTTATCTTAATTAATAATAAAACTAAAATAGGTTTATACTAAGCTTTTTACCTTAAGTATTATAGTATAACTTATATATATTCTTAGTATAAGTAAAGTAGGAAGTATATACCTAAGTATATATAAAACTAAGCTATTAATAAATTAATAGTAATACTAATTTAGTATAGAAGTAGTACTTATACCTTTTTTAGCTTAAGACTTATTTATTTTTTATAATAATTTTTATAATATTATAATTTTCTTATTTATTCTTTAGTATATTATTAGACTAAAGCTTATATAATAGTATAATAGAGAGGGAATTAAGGGTATACTTCTATTTATAAGAAGGTTATAAGAAAAAAGAAAGAAAAAAGGTTTTTATTAAGGGAAAATAACCTTTTTATAATACTTCCCCCCCCCTTTCTTTATATAACTACTAAGTAGCTATTAATAGTTAATATAGCTATAATAGTAGTAGCTATAGCTAGACCTTATAACTAACCCTAACTTAGAACTATAAGGCCTTTATAATAGTAATATAGTAATTAACTAAGCTACTTAGGCCTAGATAATCCTTACTTATACTCTAGAAAAATATTACTATACTTCTTTAATAATACTAGCTATATTTAATTAGTAATATACCTTTTTCTTATAATTAATACTAACTATAGAGCCTTAGTAGCCCTAGTATATAAATATTATAGTAATATATAGGTTTTCCCCCCTATACTAGGGTTTTTTCTATATAGTTTAAGTAGCTAAGGTACTAGATATTAGGCTAGCTAGTAGCTTATCTAGAGTATTAATATAATAATAATAATATAATTTAGTACTAATTAATAGTAGAAGATTACTAAATTAGCTTTACTATATTTAGGAAAAAACTCTTAATTATTATACTAATAAGAATTATAAGTAAACTAATTAACATTTCTTTTATTAATTCTTTAATAAAGCTACTTCTTAAAAAGTATAAATAAATTAATAAAATACTATTAAAACTAAAAAAAATAAACTTTTTATATTTCTTTATAGACCTTTTTTAGTAAAGTTATTTCTAAGAATAAGGTATATAATTTATCTATATTATCTTTACTTAGTATTAAGACCTTAGTTTATAATTTTAAATTATTTATAAAATTAATAAAAAAGAATAATAAAAAATATTAATACTAAATATTTAAACTTATAGTATAACTAAGCCTACTAGCCTAGAATCTAGATTAATAATGCCTAGAAAAAATATTTTTAAGTAAATAAAATAGATTTCTACTAATACTTTAATTCTTTTATAAAATAAAATATATCTCTACTATACTAAGTTAAAGCTTAATATATTAAAAAATATAATTAAATTAAAGAAGCTTTTTAACTTTTACCTTAGCTATAAAGATATACTTAAAAGCACTAAATACTATTTTTATATTAAAAAAGGCTTATATTATAATATAATAAGTTTTCTTTTTTTTATATATTTATATATAATTCTTTAAAAACTTTTTGTAAATTTGCCTACACCGTTATAGCAACATAGAATTAACTTAGAATTGCTTAAAAGTTATAGAAAAATAATTATTATATTTATTTACTTTATACTTTAATAGTATATTATAGCTAAAGTATAGGTATAGTAAATATAGTAATGCTAATAAATATTAATACTAGTAAGTATAGCTTTATATAAAGTATATACTACTTATTTATTAGCTAAAAAGGCTTTATAATAAGTAGCTATATTAAATCTATACTATATATAGTATATAATAAAGTTCTAAACTATTTATAAATTAAATATAAAAAACTAGCTAAATTAGTTTTAAATACTATACTAAAGAAAGTATAATAAATTATTCTTTATATAAATAATATAGCTAAAATATATAGCTAATATAATATTTTAATACTTTTATTTTCCCTTTTATTTTTTTTTTAATTATTATTTAATAAACTAATTACTATAAAAAATCTTAAAAAAATAATTAAATATACTATTAAAAAAATACTTTTTACTAGTAATAGCTTAGCACTAAGCTAAGCTATTATTATAGCTAAAGAAACTACTTTAATAACTTTTATTTTTAGCTATATTATTACTATAGTAATATTACTTAAAGTTTACTATAAAACTATAGTTAAAGGTAATATTATTATAAAAGTAGCTTAAAGCTACTTTTCTAAAGAAATTATTAATATTATTAACTAAGCTATAAAATTTAATACTATTATAGCTATAAAGCACCTTTATAATAATAATATTATAATTACTTTTAAAGATATAGCTAAACCTTATACTAAAGATATTATCTAAGTTTAGGCTACTTTTAAGCTAAAAGTAATACTAAATTACTATATTTTTAGTATTATTATTAAGGGCTTTTTTATTTATTATATATAAAACTAAGCTACTAAAGCTATTTTTTAAAATATTATTATAGCTAATAATATTAGCTTTATAAAGATTATAGTATAAAAGCTTTATAATATCTTTACTTAAGTACTTCTAATTATTAGTATTAATAGAGTTAATATAGCTAATAAGCTAAACTATATTAGTATTATTTATAAGGCTAAGATATTTAAAGCTAAGCTTTATAATAATACTCTTTACCTTTATTAATACTATAAATACTTTAAGTTTAGCTATATAGCTATATACTATAATATAGTACTATACTATAATTACTATATAGCTAAATACTATAAAAATAAGGAATTTTTATACTTAGCCCTTATAGGCTTAGTATAGAAATACTATATTAACTACTTAGGGTTATACCTAGCTTAGTTAAGAAGCTATAGTATAGCTAATAATTAATAAAATTATATAAAAGCTATATATTTAAGCTAGCCCTAGATATTTACTACCTTTCTTTTTTTTAAAATAAATAAATAATATAAAGTAAATAACTATAGCTATAACTATAAATATAAAGCTAGTAATATATTATATAAGAAGGCTTTATTATAAAAGTATATTAGCTACCTTTAAAACTAACTTCTAGACTTTTAACTAAAATCTATATAATATTTTTATAAAGCTATAAAGATATACCTTAGTTACTATACTATCTTTATCTTAAAATTAAATATACTAAGCTTAACCTAATAAATAATTTAATATATATAATTAAGATTATATACTAAAATATATAGTAAAAAACCTATTTTATATATATAGTATTAGAATTTTAGCCTAGAATTAATATAATAGTAATTTAAAAGCCTAGCCTCCTTAGAGGCTAGCCTTTTAATCTTAGTTTTAGTAAATTTTAACTTATAATATAGAGTAACTATATAGCTATATATATTAGCTATTAATATAAACCTATATTATAGTTAACCTAGTTTAGTACTAATTAATATATAGTAAGTATTACTAGATTTAATATATACTTTATTTACTTTTTTTTATATAAATCTAACTAAACTATACTTTTTATTAAGTTTATAGTAGTATTAGTATAAAAAATAGTATTTTTATTAGGGATTTTAATTAATACTATTTACTATAGAATTAATATAAATATACTTTAGTAAAAAGTAATTTATTACTTATAATAATAAAGTAGTAATAGCTTAGTATTATTACTTCTTAAGGTAAAGTTACTTAGTATTTATAAAGCTATAAAAGTAGTATAATTTACTATATATAAGTAACTATAAATATATTTATTAAGTTCTTAAATAGCTTTTTTATTATAAAGTTAAACTATATACTATAGCTAATTTATATTAGCTTTAATAGGCACTTTAAGCCTAACTATATAGCTTACTTTAATTAGTTATTTATAAAAAACTACCTTATTACTACTAAAGCTATATACTAATTTTAACTAAATACTATTTATATTTTTTTAAGTACTTTAAGTAAAATTAAGAACTATATAAAGTAGCTTATAAATAAACTTTATACTATTATAAAGCTTATAATATTAAAATAGCCTAAGAGTAGCTTTAAGTAAAACTTATAGTAAAATTAATATATAAAAGAAGTAATTTTTAAAATAAAAAAAATATAGTACTAATAGTAAGTATTTTATATAAATAAAAACTAATATACTACTATTAAAATAAAGAAAACCTAAGTCTAAGTTATTTATAATAAATACTAAAGTATATAATAAGCTACTTTTAATATTATAATAACTAAATATAGTAACCTTTAAAAACTTAAGTACTAAGCTTAGCTTTATAGTAAATTACTACTAAAATAGTAATATATTTTATTCTTTTTAAAGGAAAAGGCTTTATTATAATTATAAGCTATAGCTATACTAATAAGGTAGCTATCTTAATAAAATACTTTTTTTTATTATTTTAAGCTTAAACTAATAATATTTTAAATAATACCTTTTACTAGCTTAATACTATAGTATTTCTACTAAAAGACTACTTTAATACTAATAAAATCTAAAGTATTATTAAGGGCTTTTTTAGCTAAAAAGTACTAAGCCTTAATAAACCTTTTACTAAATTCCTTAAAGCTTATAATAAACTCTTAGCTAATACTCTTACTTACCTTCTTAATATATATTACTATATTAGTTATTACCTAAGCTTATTTTAATAAGCTAAGGTAGTTATTTTTTATAAACTAAGTAAGAATTTAAAAGAATAGTAATATATAAAAGTATAATAGCTTATTTCCTTTCTTAGTATAGTTAGAAAAGTACTTAAAGTAATAATAATAGTATAGCTTATTAGTATAGTTAAAGAGAGAAATATACTATTAAATATATAAATAAATAACTAAGTAAATTATTTTACTAAAATTATACTTAGTATACTTATAAAGGCTATATATATAGTATAGTATTATAGTAGTATTACTATATTACTTTAGCTAAATATATTAGCTACTTTTAATATAGTTTATTACTAATAACTTACTTATATTATACTTAAAGCTAGTATACTTATTTAAATAATAATATAAACCTATACCTTTATTACTAATTATATAATATACCTTTTTTTTAATAATTAAATAATAAAGGCTTTATTTATTACTATAGGGATTTTATAAAGATTATTTATATTTTTTATTTTCTTTCTTTTATATATTATATTACTATATAAAAAGCTTATTATAGTATACTTTATACTTATTTTTAAATTCTTTAATAATACTAATATACTTATATATAGCTATATAGTAAAAGAAATATAGTAATAACTTAAAGTAGTATAGGGTATTTATTAAAAATAGTTTTTAGAGTTAAATTTTAAGTTTTACTCTTAGAAAAGTAAGCTAATATACTTTATAAAATAATATATAGTTATTATAACTTTAGTTTAACTTAGTATTATTATAATATAGCTAGTTTAGTTTATATACTTCCTTAAGGTCTAGGTATATTATAAGCTATACTAATAAATATACTAAAAGTAAGTTAAGTTAAAGCTAAGGTAATAATACCTTACTTTTATAGTACTAGTAAGATTAATATAGAGTTACTTTTTTTAGAACTCTAAGCTTCTTTATATATAAATTATTTAAATTATTATTATTATATATAATATAGAATTATAATATATTTCTATAGCCCTTAAAGCGTAAGTATATAGTATTACTAAGGTATTTATTATAAAATAATTAAAGAGTTTTTATATTATTATTAGTACCTTTAAGGCTATACTATTATTATTATTATAGTACTCTAGATAGGCTGCTAACTAGCCTAATGTCTAGTACCTTAGCTACTTAAACTATATAGGAAAAACCCTAGTATAGGGGGGAAAACC
>SRPZ01000273.1:0-39822 GCA_018360255.1 Claviceps maximensis
CCCCCCCCCCCCCCCCCCCCCCCCCCCTTCCAAGGTCAAGCTTACACACGCGCCTCGTCGCGCCACTAGACCAGTCAGCGGTCACCGGCCACTGGTCACTGGCCACCGAGGGGGGGCAGATAACAAGATAACACGAGGGTCGGTCGACTGCTGCCTGGCGGCATGACCCAGCATTGAAAGCTGCACATGCCAGGCACTGGACGCTAACATAGCTGGGGACAGTCCCGTATTAAAATGTGGTCCTCCGCTGCCCCACTCCCCTCCCCCCCCACCACTTCCGTGTAGCTCGCGCCAGCTGAAACACCAGACCACATGTAGCTCTGACCAATCTTCACTCCATGTTCAATCCATTGATGGCCTTATCGATACCGTCTTGGGGATCCCAGCGACCCCAGCTGCCCGTTCAAGCTTCCATGATCCATTCGCCAACTCGTCGTCGTCGAGGCCAGGCATATGAGATGAGCCAGAATGGCCCAGCCAGAGTACATCGTCTACATCAGAGTCCCCATGCCCCGAGGGGATTTTGTCGACCCTCCCCCCGTGAGCAAGCATGACCCCGACTTCCGTGCTGCTTGAAGCTTGTAACTCGAGAGCGTTTGAGTCTCAACCGCTGATACGTGCCGCAGGTTCATTGGGATCCGACCAAAGATGAAGCTCTGTGGAAGATTCTTTCCGACGCAGCACAGAAGCAGATAGACTGTACGTGAATGCCCCATCGGCGCTCGGCTGTTTGCCTTTGCCTAGACCTGAACCTACTGGACATAACTCTAATTCGGCGCTCCATCATGCTAGGGAGTCAAGTGTACGACATACTCCAAAACTTGGACGACTGCGGATCGAGACCACGGCACTGACACTTCTCGCAGGGCCGCACAGTTCGACGTACCCGTCGATTTTCTCTCACAGCAGGTCGCCTACCTGACCGAACGTCATGCCTCTCAGGTACGCGCCCAGGTCCGAAAGGCGACTGCCGCCGCCAAGGGGTCCGTGGTCCCATCGCCGATAACAGGCTCCGAGCCTGCGGCATCTGCACAGCCACGGACTGGCTCTGCTCTATCTACAAGACGCGATTCACCCATGCCGCGGCAGGACATCAATGCGAGCGCGACGCCGGCCACGGCCTTTCCGGCGCGTCCCGATGTGAGCCGACACACCTCGCCCATAACTACTCTCAAAGACGGCGGCTCCGGCGCCTCGTCTCGACAAACCACGTCATTTCCAAATAGGGCCCCTGACCAGGGAGCGAGGCAGAGACTTTCCTCGCTGCCCATCGTGTCTGATGTCAAAAAGCCTTCTGACATCCTTCAAGACGCTACTCGCGGCGACGGGACAAGCTCTCCAGGTCCTGCCGACTCGAGCTCCGATGATTGCTCCGACGACGCATCGAGCCCCGCACAGTCGAGAATCATTCGCCGACCGCCACGATTCCAACAACAACAGCAGCAGCAGCAGCAGCGGGATGTCACCGAGAATTACCGAAATGATGATGGGGACGATGAATCCGAGCCCGCGTTCAAGCCATATCAGGCTCCGTCTGATCAGACGGGACAGGACATGGCCTCCACCTTGAAAGGAGACGAAGGATCCGTCTGGCGACGACAGCCCAAGATTTCAAGAAAGGAAGCCATCCATCAGTCCCAAACATCAGACGACTCCTCAATAGGGTCCCCTGCGTTGCCGCAGCAGCAGAACCGGGAGCCCTCCAAGGCACCGCGCCTACTTTCGCCCAGGCGAAACGCCGAACTGGCAGGACGAAGCCCCTCCCAAGAGGGCAGCGAAGGCACACCTAGCATGGGAAGCAGCTTCAGTGACCTGGATGGTATGTCTCCCATATCATGATGCCGTAGTCGCTACCATGAACACCACAACCCCTGATGATTCACAATATCACTAATTCGTTTTCCAAAATAGACGCCTCCATTACCCAATCTGCTCTCGAGGAAGCCTTGGCCAGTCACATGAATCGTCCTGGTGCGAGCAGTCGCTTCAGCATAAGCCAGGCATTTCGGAGTCGCTACAATCCCGGCTCCCACTGACAGGCGTCATCATTTGTGTTTGCAATTTTTTTTTTTTCCCTAACAAGGCGTTCTGCGGTCGGCTTTCTGACCGAGTATGATTTTCGCGCATGTGGAGTTCGTGGTAGCATTGTGAATTTATGTCAGAATGTGCAAGTATCAAGCATGAGTGGCTCTGCGGGAGGGTTTTCTTTTTTCTTTTTCTTCTTCTCTTTCTTCTTTTTTTTTTTCTCTTTTTTTCTCTTTTTTTCTTTTTTTTCTGTTTTCTCTTTTTCTTCTTGGGTATGATTAGAAACCCGCGAAATAGCATGGGAACAAGTACGTGTTAAAGGAGGCATACTACCGGAAAATCAGTAAAAATAGTACTTTTCTGTCGATACTATATTCAGCTTTCGGAATACCAATGAAGCATGAAATCAATCTCAGGAACCCCTGAGACCAGTTGACCCTCTTCGTTCATATGGCCTCCTAGTCTGACTCAGGCATACTGCCCTGTGAATTGTACGAGGCGTGTCCGCATACGTACAGCCACATACAATCTACACACAGCTGGCGCAGCCGTCACACGTTGACGACAATGGGGCCTGTGCCAGCAGAGCAAACGCGACGCTACAAACTGTCCTGCGCACCCATCCAACCCGGCAAGAAACCTTCGTGTTTTCACAAATCGTCACAATAACCTCAATTTAGATCCCCGTCTCGTCCCCTCGAATTTCCCCACTAAATCAAGACATTTTCCTTTTCTTTTTTTCCCCCGAGTCCCCCTTTTTAATTTATCATTCATTTTTCGCAACATGTTTCGTCGTCTCTGGACAGGACTACCCAAAGATGCAGTGTTTGCCACAAACCTCGAAGGCCTTGGGCATGTTTTTCTCAGTCCCCTTCTTCCTTCTTTCTGCCCTCTTCATCGCAAACATTCGCTGCTTGACCTCTTCTATTCGGGAGTGCCACATTCTGACTCGTGGCATTAGATACTTTATCAATGAACAGGATGAGATCCGCTCCATGCAGAACCCTGACAATTACTTCAAGTTCTTCCTCAGTCGAAATGCTAGAGTGAATCAGCGGCAGCGATTTGAGTTTGACGGTAAGAATGATACTGGGAAAGAGAGAAAAAAAAAAGACGTTTTGTGATTTCATTATTGGTTTATTTTCTTTTTTTTAAAAAAAATCTTTTCTCGAGAAAACACTGTTTAGGTTCAAACGCGCTGATGGGGGTTTTCTTTTTCTTCTTGTCTTTCCTGGACACAGCTGCTGTGAGAAGTGTGATTCACCAACGCTTGCAGGACGAGGGCCTGGAGAAAAGACGACTCCCTCTTGGCGCGAAGCCGCATGAGCCGCACGTTTGTGTCTTTGCAAGTCCCGACTTGAGCTCCAAGACACGCGTCGTGGTTATTTTCGGCGAGCCAACGCACCATCTGGGTGTACTGGCAGGCAGAGTTGCCAATGGTCCCGGGGGCATCAACAAGGGGAGCATGGTCTCCGTCGTACGCGAGCTGCTACACGGGCAGGTCTCGAACGAAGGGGGAAACTCCTCGCGGCTAGGCATCGTGATTGCCAATCCAGCAGAGTTATATTGGTGGCCTGAGGGAAGACGTGGCTTGACCGTGACGGACAGCGCGGCGATTCCGCGCCCGAGCCTTGTCCACGCTGGGAGTCGGTACTGCCCGGATTTGAATGGGGTGCCTGGGAATGGGAGCCCTGATGAGCATATCGCGTGTATTTTTGATGGGCTCTTGAGGGGAAAGCTTGGTGAGGAGGCGAGACTGAGCATCGTTGCCGTTGGGCAGAGCTGTGAGCTACTGACGACGTTCTTGGATGATGCCGAGAACTCGAAGCGCTGGTTGGGGAAGATGGATGCCATGCTCCTTCTGGGGACGGTGTATCCCGTTGAAACATTGCAGAATGCTGACCTGAGGAACTTTCTCGCCACGGTACGTCTTGTCCTCTTCCTCGCCCACGTCCATCCATCTCACAAGAAAGCCAAGCACTTGAACCTACATCACTCCAGTCCCAGATTCTTTTTTTTTTTTTAAAAAAAAAGGAAATTTAAAAAATAAAAAAAAATATAGAAAAAGTCAAAAAAATAATAATTTGACAACTCCCCCCCATCGGGGTGCGCAGCGCTCTCGGGCCTACATCATCTCCTCAGAACCCATCAACACGCCACTTGCCCCCCCAGCAGGCAACCCCGGCGAGGGCATCCCCCCCCTCGGCAGCCCCTGCTACTCGTCCGGCGAGCCATCCTACACGGAAAAGATCCTCATTACTGCGCTGAAGCCCGCACTGCAGTACCTGCAGGACGCGGCATCGTCTCCCGACTACCGGAACGACGAGATTGTCGTGGCGCAGAAGCCTCCGCCGCGAGAGACGGACTTGTACGGAAACCACGACGACGAGGACTGGAAGGCCGTGCCGGAGCACGAGAGGCCGACTGTGAGGGCTGTTGATGGGGTTTCTATGCAGGCACGGGTGAGAAACGCGAGGCGGTTTAGGCAAATCCTTGAAAAGGGGACGATTTCGGACACGGATAGCTCTGATGGTGATGAGGATGGTCGGGTCATCCAAAGTGTTGGAGTTTCGCTTTGACTATGAGTAGAATGGAAGGAAGAAGAAGGTAAAAAAAAAAAGAAAAAGAAAAAGACAGGGGAGTGGGCACTTTTGCGCGTCGTTTTTAATACCGACGGCGTAATCGGAGCCGAGCAAGTTTATTCTGTCTTCAATCAAGTCATAAACCATGCTGCACTGCACTGCACCATACACTATCATCGCTGAGGCGGGAGGCAAAGGCGACAGGGAACGGCAAGTCTCTACCGAGATAAAAAAAAAGTAGATGAAATAAATATACAATTTTCACGCCTTGAAATAGGACATGATTCCAGCCATAGGCGGCGATATATCCTCCATCAACTCGCGAGTCCGTCTCGTGCGCTCCTGCACTACAGCCTCTTCGGCTGCCCACCGCCCGTCTGCATCGGCAGATGAGGAGTCGCTGCCCCAGAACGAAAACATGCCAGGGGTGGAGGCACTGTTCTTCCCCGCTGCTTGCTGTCTGGCCAGCCGTGACACCATGACGGACCAGTTGTCCAGACCTGTGGAGAGACATTCTCGGCATACCCGTCTTGTTTCTTTGTCTTTGCTGGCGGTGGCGCTGCCGCCGAGGGCGCGCAGTTGCTCTTCCGCGAGGTCGACGGCGTCGCGGGTCCATGCCAGACCCTCGTCCTTGGAGGATGTCGCGTAGAGGATCTCGCCGATGTACAGGTTCAGCGATGCTTCTTGGCAACGCTCGTAGGGGTCCCGCCATGGCGGTTCAGTGCCATCTGGGCCGGGGGCGGGGTAGGCAGGGGGGCCGAAGAAAGTGATGAATTTGTCGTAGAGCGATTGACGCTGCTGGCTGTTTGTGGCAGTGCGGGACCGGGAGGTCGATGGAGGAGGCGTCACCGGTAGGGATCGTCGGGCCTGCAGGAGTGAGATGTAGATGGGGAGCGCAGATGAGACGTCCCCGTTGCGGGCTTTGTGGTTTGCAATGGCAGTCACAGCCTCGAGAACGTTGAGCGATGGAGCCGGCCCGCCGTTGTTCTTGAGCACGAGGCTCTTGGTATCGTATGGTAATTTGGACGATTCCAGCCCCACGGATGCCTCTGACAGTGCGAGCTCGTACAGCGCATCCACGCCGTCTTGCTTGTTTTTGAATTCCAGAAACGTCGCGTACTCCAGAGCAGCTTCCATCTTCTGCCGGGAATTCAGTCCCACGGTGGTCAAGATCTTGGTATACCAGTGTTCGGCGGAGGGATACGCCGGCTCGCACACTTCCTCCCGCGGCGCGCGCGGCTGTCCTGGAGGAATAGGCTTCGGCCGAGGATTGGAGGGCCCGATGACGAATTCGGGAGCACACACAATATTTCGCTCCGTGTCGCGCACCCATCCATCCACATGCTCGGCTGCTTTGGCCGCCAGCATGATGGCTTCGAAATAGCCTCTCCGCCATTCTTCCGACATGGCCGAGATGTCGCAGTTGATGAACTCGCCAGGCACTTCGAGAGACGGGTCCACCTTATCGCTGAGCTTCACCACCTTTCCTCCCCCGATATTCGGGTCTTCGAGCCGTATAACGACGCCCCTGGCTAATTCAAGGCATCGAGCCCAATTGACCTCCCCGTTTTTGGGATCTCGAAAGCCAAGTGCGTCGCGCAAGAATTTTCTCGTCAGGTAGTTCCACTCGTGTGGCGTCGGATACTCTCGCTCCGTGGTCTCTTCGTTGATGGCGAAGAAAATGACGACGACGCACGCCGCGAGACCCCATAGTGTCAGGGTATATCGGGCCACGAGTTTGGCTTCATGCTTGAGCCAGCGCTTGCGTTCAGAGGTGAAGGACCGTGCGACCGATGGGCTGTTTTTCGGGACGAAAAGAAACGGGAGGCTCGGTCGGGACTTTATGGATGTGAAGCTCGCCTGGTGGGCAAAGAAGCGAATGCAGATGGATCGAGGGTTTGCGAAAGCGTAAACGACGAGCGGTTGACGTGGTCGGGCAGCCAGGGTGACGCGCATCGTTGGTTGCGCAGCAGGCCCCCCCGGGCCAAGAGCTCTCTTCCCAAGAAGTTGTCCGCTTATTCTTTCTATCTTTCAGTGCCGTTAAGTTGCGAGTGGTATTCGGTCTCGCCGAGTTGAATCATGTCGACGCAGAACGGGGTGCTTGAGCGTCGGTCTGTTGGAGATGGCATTTGCCGATCTTGACTGCAGACAGAACTTGGCGGAAGTGCAGAGGCGTCGAATGACTAAGCAGAATTTTTCCGCGCCAGAAGTGAGTGGGCACATCAAAAATCCAAAAATCCAAAAATCCAAAAAAAAAATGGCAAGGCGTAGAGATACTAGGACAGACCATTGTCGAAGCTCGCCCAGGAGCATTTTTCTTTTTTACTTCTTCAATGATTTGAGGTTTCCAAGCAAGATAAACTCATCCGACTCGGCGCTTTGTTCTCCTCCCCTTTAGCGTAGCAGATTGGCCATGTCATAAAATATGTCTTCACTCTGGTCCGATACCCTCTCCAACCCTCGGTTTCAATTACTCGTGACGGCAGTGCTCTCTGGCGCAACTGTGGCATCTCTCATTCTTGGCTACCAGGCGCTCGAACGGGAAGAGAGGCTTGAAGAGCTGAAGAGCTCCATTCCTCGATTGGCAGATAATAGCCATCATACTAATAAGGTAACTTGAAAAAAAAAGCTGAAATAAAAAAAAAAGAAAAGAAAAGAAACATAAAAGAATTCATTGGAGGCTCTACCCCGTCTCGTGTAGTAAAGGCAACTTATTCTTATTTTTTTTTTCCCACGCTGATGACACATTCGGCCGTAGCTAAACGATTTCGGGGCTTCTTCTCCTGATGCGGCAGTCGACAAGGAGGATGCCAGGAACTTGGCCTTGGCTAAGAAAGCGCAAGCAGGGGATTTTGATGAAGAGCTCATTCTGGAACAGCTAGCACGGAATAGAGTCTTTCTTACACCAGAAGGGCTCGCGAAACTCCGAGACTCATTCGTCATTGTCGTGGGATGCGGCGGCGTTGGCTCCCATTGCGTGGCTGCCCTTGCGCGCTCTGGCGTCTCCAAGATTCGACTCATCGACTTTGACCAAGTCACTCTCAGCTCACTGAATCGGCATGCCGTGGCGACCTTGGCGGACGTGGGCACTTCCAAGGTCCATTGCCTGCAGCGACGGCTCATTGCCATTGCCCCGTGGATTCAGTTTGACCTACGACAGGAAAAATTCGAGGGTGTGGTTGCGGACCGAATCCTGGGGCCGTGGGAGGGCGGAGGGGAGGACGAGCATGGCCGACGCGGACCAGACTTCATCGTCGACGCCATTGACAATATCGAGACCAAAGTCGACTTGCTGAAGTACTGCCACGAGAACAAGCTACCAGTCATCAGCGCCATGGGCGCCGGATGCAAGAGCGATCCGACGAGGATTGTCGTTGGCGACATTGGCGCAAGCCGAGATGATGGTCTATCGCGGGCCACACGGCGTCGCTTGAAGCTTCTCGGCATCACGAGTGGCATTCCAGTGGTGTATTCCACAGAGCAGTCCGGCCAGGGCAAGGCCGAGCTCCTCCCCCTACCAGAGGAGGAGTTTCAGAAAGGCTCAGTGGGGGACCTGGGCGTCATGCCCAACTTCAGAGTCAGGATCCTACCCGTTCTGGGTACCATGCCCGCTGTGTTCGGCCTGACGGCTGCCAATCATGTTATACTCAGCATCACTGGATATCCGCTCGACTACGCGCCCGCCAAGGGCAGAGACAAGATGTACGAAGGCATCTTGACCTACGTCCAGGGCTCCGAGGAGAGACTCGCTCGAACGTTGGGCCTGGACACAATCGGGCTCAAAACTCCACTGACGATGGGTGACGTGGCATTCCTGTCTGAGGAGCTCTATCATGGACGCAGCATCATCAGTGGCATATCTACGAAGCTCGTCTTGATTCGATGGCGTCGACCAGACGGACCAAACATGCACGTTATAGGGGAAGGCAAAGACGTGCAGAAGTGCTCGACCATTCGGCTGCGAGACCTTGTTTGTATGACCAAGGAAGAGGCGACCAGACATGAGAGGGACATTTTCAAGGCCGGCAAGGAGCTGGAGCAGGTGTATGAGCAGGAGATTATTGAACGCGTAGAGACGAAACTGGCCTCGGCCGCACAGTACGAGCAATTTCGATAAACCATTTGACTTTGTCTTTATTTCTTTCTTTATACCTTTTTATGGGGAGGGGGGAGATGTAAGATAGAATCACAGAAAAAAAAAAAAAAAAAAAAAAAAAAAAAAGAAAAAAAAAAAGACTCAAAAGCACGAGCATGGAGTGCTCAGAAGCTAATGCTCAAATCATGCTTGTTCTGCATAGTTTAGCGGGGTAAGAACTATGCCATGCTCGAGTGACAAGGTGATTAGTCACTCAGGGCTGTCCGTCGTCCGTCTGTCTCTCCTTTCTCTGCCCCTTTTCCCCTCTTCAGTTCCGACTCCCTGTCGTTTTCTTACGCGTCCTGCTTTTGTTTTTCCAAAAACACGCCACGGATCTGATGCCTTTTTTTTGTCCCCCCCTCCTTTTTGTCTGTGCGCGGCCACATGGGGAAACTGGCTACGTGACCACTGGCCTCGAATGAACGAAGAAAAAAAACTCTGAAAAAAATCGTATCGAGCACAGCATGTCAAGGTCCACGGCCTCTTCTTCATCTTCCATGGGTACGGAGGACCGGTGGGAGAGGGAATGCTGTGTCGCGAAAATGGAAGACGAAGAGGCGAGACTAGAGGCTTCTTCTTTTCAGCTCCTCTCCAGAGGCTTCGGTGTGTCACAGCCTTTGAGTCAGAATGACTACACGACAGGGGCAGCCTCGTCCATAGCTTCTACCTCTTTTCTTCACAAGCTCTAACGTTCCAGCAACTCAATGGAAAAAAAAGTGGATAGAAAGGAAATGGGGACTGGACTAGAAACAACAGCCCCATGGTGTTATTTTCCATGATTTTTTAACATAGCCCCCCCCCCCCCCCCCTTTTGTTTTTCCTTTCCTCGGGCGGCGCATCCGATGAAATATTGACCAGCAGAGGAAAAGAAAAGTCTTGTCAGATCTGCACAGTGTGTCTGGTTGCAGCCCGATCGTTCCCGTATGCATAATCGGTGTCAATGTCATGACATGTCATGCAGGTCCACACATCCGTACAGACATACGCATATACACACTTTTATACATACTATGTACATATCTCGATCATATGTAGTTCAAAGTTGGCACAGCCTGATGTGCCGGAGGCAACGCATGCTGTCTAGGCGTCTCGTTGGATATCCTCACTGCAGCCTGCAATGCATTCGCACCTGAGAAATCGGAACTCGATCATTCGCCATGGAGAAAGAGGGGGAGGAACGGCGTGGTTCTCATGCGTGTACGCTGAGGAAAGAAGGGAGAGAAAAACAAAGAAATCATAGACAGTACATGACTTACAGCGGGTGCCAGAATGGCCACACCAGAGATTTGCTTGGCTTCCGTGACTTCCCAGGACTCGGTGCCTGCCTTCTCCGTGAGGGCATGACAAGTGAGACGGTTTGGTGTGACTGCAAGGTAAATTTCGAACCAACATGTAGGTGTATGCAACGCCTACATAAAAGGCTTTGACGAGCTTGGCGAGAATTCTTACCGGGCTTGTTTCGGATCATCTTGGCAGGATTGGACAGGATGCACGTTTGGTGGTGATCCTTGTGACAAGCCTGCAAGACTCCAAACACGTGTGAGACGCATGCCTCGTACTGGATTGCTAAACGCGAAAGCAGGCCAGATTAGCTCGGGCTCGCGCTGGAGCAGCCAAACGAGAAGTGTTAGGAATAAATTTGATTTGGGCCAGGCTCTTGAAAGAGAGCAGACAGGGAGGCAGGCGAAGCAGGCAAACATGCGGGCTGTTCATCGACCCGTGGTACTACATGTCAAGCACAGGCAGCCACGAGGCAGGGCGACCATAAGACGTCAAAGCAAGCAGCTGAAAATGAAAAGCAACGCCGTATTCGACTTTATTCGGCTGCAGCTGCCAAACGCGTTTGGCGCTGGACTAGGGCGAGAAAAAAAGCCGTGGAGGGGTTGTCACGGAGGAAACTCTACGCGATGGGCTCGAGCCGAGGAGAGGGTTTTCGATGTCGACTTCCCTTCTCAAGCATTGGGCTTTCGGGAAATGGCGACGAGGCCCAAAGTGATGCGACGTCTCGTCTCGGCAAAGCGTTTCCTACGGCTTCGCAATTCCCAACTAACCAATTGACCAGTGTCGATTTCCCTCTCGTGAGAATAACACCTGTTTATGGTGAGGCAATGCCGGCCTTGGCTGAGTTGGTTGTGCACGTACTTGGCCATCGATGATGGGAAGGGCCGAAATTCTGCTGCAAAACATCAAGCATTGGTCTTACATGTGATGCGACCATACTTTGATTCGGAAGCGTAAGAAGCCCTATGTGGCTTGTTGTCTGTCTTTGCGTCTTCATGCATAGCTTGTCAGTAACATGATGTCTTGGGAGGAAATAAATTCTCGCATATGCGACGAGTTCTTTGCTTGAACTAACATGCCGTGAAGCGGTGAGGTATGGTATCTGTCGTTTCTGCTGCCTGCTGCCTGCTGCCTGCACAGATGGCGGAGTCAACTCCGTCGCGCCCCCCGCGGGTAGTAGATTTGACGTGCATGCTCGGAGAAGATAAATGATTATCCGGGACGCCACACCGGCTGAACTCAAACGTGATGTGCATTTGCTGAGTCAGATCAGCCCCGTGCAGGCGGACAGACAAGCAGGCAGCTGCGACACATGATGGAGGGCAATCCCATCCCGAGAGAAAGCAAAAAGAACAAAATACCAGGCTTCATGTCATGTTCTCGCCGTGCAGGAGGTCGCAGTGGGGCGCGACGGGGAGGGCAATCACTGCTGCGTTCATGCACTGTTCGCCTGTTGCCTTTTTGTGCGAGTCTGCGTGACCAAAACGCGACGTGAGATTGATCCAGGAAAATCCCTCTTCGTGTCCAAGGCGCTCAGATCTTGTGCAGCGTCGTCAGGAAGCAAGGCTCGCCTGGAGGGCGACGGCAATTCCTTGTTCACGAACTCGGGAACATTGCTTGTCTTGGAAGTGGCTGAAGTGAACACTGGGGAAAAGCAAACGTCAATGTGTGTTCCCTTTTGGCTTGCATGTTGGATTTAAATCACGCACACATCCACGCCTCTTCACACAGAGACGATGATGATGTAATCTATCCCGATGGCCTTTCCATTTATTATTCTTCGGTCTCCACCCATGAAAAGCACGACTATTCGTAAATCCTCCATCTTTGCCCTGTCGATATATCTTCCAGGATACTGCTAGTAGTATTTGACTCGATTTTCATCGGTGATAACAGCCGGTAAGTTCGCTCCGGATTGATCAGTGGGACTTGATGGTGTCGGCACGGGAACAAGGCAAGAATCCATGTTTCTTGTACAAATCGCAAAGGTCCACGGCCGATATTTTCCTCCTACCAGACCCTATTGCTGATGCTGATCGAGGGGCCGATGAGTTCCATGTGGTTTGTACAAGAAGCAATAACCTGTGTGTTTGTGCATCAGACTGAAGTCACGTCGGCTGCCGCTCAGGAAGACTTGCAAAGCAAAGCAAAGCGCGCAGGTGTCAAGGGAAACCTCCACACGCCGCTACACCACGCACACGATTCGGAATAGTTGGCCAAAGGCAACAAAGAGAAGCAGTCGGGCATCTGTGCGTGCAGGCCTTGTTGGATCAAGCCCTTGCTCTGTGGAAGTCTAGAAGGAGTTTCCGAGGTCGATCCGAGTTGCTGGGGGTGGGTCATGTGAGGCTCTGTCTCTTGGATGTCATTCGTCAATTGCAAAAGGCAACCACGCGAACCACGCGGGCGAACCTCTTTCCACAGAGTCCATCCATACATGCACCCCCCCAGTGCGCCCGTATCAGCTTTGTCCATCTGTGCGAGGCTGCCGGCTCGACGCTTCTTGGCCTTTGTTGAGGCTTCAAGCATAATTTCCCTATTTGGTCGCAATATTAACCACTTTCTTGGCCAGTCTTTCGACGCTGTTGTCGCTATTTACTCGCCCTTTGATCAGAGACGCGTTGCGTACCTTGCTGGCGGAGCGCAGGTGAGATCGAAAATGCTTGACGCCGCGCAACATTCTCTCCATCGCTAATCACTCATCTTTCCTTAGCGACCTCTCTTGTTTTGAGCCCTTTCCACCCTTCTGATTGAGCCTCTGGCAACGTTTTTATACAAATACGCCTCCAGGGGACAGCAATTTCTCAGGTTCGCTTGACTGTCGTTGCTCTGCAATTCACTCCCTAAGAAAGCAGGCGCCCCGGCCTCAGACCGCATCTTTGTCGTCTGAGCCCAGGCCCAACAAGCTGTAACGGATGTGAACGCTTTGGAGAGGATGGATAAATTCACTCAAAGATGGGTTCAGCATCTTCGGAACACGTCCCGTCAGACCACGCCTCCTCGCAACGCCCGGTGTCCGCTATGCGATGCAGGATTTGAGCCAAACGTCAACGCGTTCAAGGCTCACGTTCGCTCCAGTTCAATGAAACATCCCACTTTGACCGAGGACTCGGAAATTGAGGAAACCTTCAAGAACATTGTACTGCAACAACATGATGTCAACGAAGCAGCGTAAGATTTTACTCTCTCTAGCTGTGTCTGCTTCAACTTTTTTTTTAAAAAAAAAAAATTTAAAAGATTAACAACGGGCTCATGTGTTAAGTAGGAGCTCAAACATCAAACCATTGCCGGACACGGAGAGTGATCGTAAAACCACGGGGAAAAGACCTGTGGCAGGTAGTGCAGAAGAAGGAGACACGGCTGGAGGCGAATTGGATCGACTGAAGCTCGGTAGTGACGGAACGCAAAGCAGTCGCCAAAGAAGTAAAAGATTGTGCTCTCCGACCACATCCATTACTCATCAAAAAGGCTCGCCGCCGCAATCCCCGTCCAGTCGCGGTAAGGCCCGACAAAGAAATAGCATCAACGAGTTTGACCGGGGCATTCAGCAAAGAAACCAGACGGCCCGTCGACTCTGGGTGCCTGATGATCGCGGGGGAGTTCTTCAACCAGACGGAGGCAGGACAGCCCAGACTAGGCACAGACATGGCCACTTTGCTTCATTTTCCATCAATCAACCTCGTTCTTCACGACAGAAGCAGCCGAATTTGCTCCCTCACCACCTCATCTCCCACGAACCCTCTTGGTCACCAATGCGGATGCAAATGCCTCAACAGCCCAGCACACACTCCATTACGTCTGACCAGCTCCTTTCGGAAGTGAAGGGGATTTATGCGGGCCTGGTCTTACTTGAAGCCAAATGTGTCGAGTATGATACCAGTCTAGTAACGGTTCCCCTTAACAACCACCAATACAACGCACTGATTTCTCTTCATCAATCACTTCTCCACGAACATCATGATTTCTACCTGGCAAGTCAGCATCCCTCAGCCGGCGATGTGGTACAGGAAGTTGCTGCGAGATATGCCATGCCGGCCCGCATGTGGCGTCACGGAATACATTCATTCCTAGAATTATTACGGGGCAAACTTCCCGAATCTTCTGAATACCTCGTGACCTTCATCTACATTGCTTATTCTATGTTGGCTCTGCTTACAGAGACGGTTCCCAAATTCAAGGCGTCATGGATCGAGTGCCTGGGCGATCTGGGACGGTATCGTATGGCGATCGAGGACCACGGTCACTTAGGAAGCCGGGAACTCTGGACGGGTGTGGCAAGATCTTGGTATACTCAGGCATCCGACGACTCACCATTGACTGGCCGGCTGTATCATCATTTGGCGATTTTATCCCGAAACAATATACACCAACAACTGTTTCTCTTTGCAAAGTCTCTCTGCGTCAAAATCCCATTCCTAAGCGCCAGGGATAGCATTATGACTTTGTTCAGGCCGCTATTGGATCCCAATAATCTTTGCTATGAAAGAACGAACCCCACATACAACGCGTTTGTTCGCGTGCATGGGATTCTTTTCTCTGGCGAAGCGATTGATCAACTCAAGTCATCAATGGATCAGTTTCTCGGGGCGCTGGATTCTCAGATTGCCAGTGAGAATCAAGGCTGGGTACAAGCTGGGTAAAGTCTCGCCGATTCCTTTTTTTTTTTGATCATGGGAATCTAACATTCGGTCAGATATCACGTGGGAATATCCTTGAGCTGCCTCCTTCTTGGCTTCGGAGACGAATCAAGTGTACTCATGCAGGTGCTTTCGGGCACCAGTAAGGGTGGCGTCAGTGAAAGCGAGGGACCTTGTAGCGGTGACGCCAATGTAAACAAAGATGCAGAGGACGATTCAGTGGAAAATACAGACGAAAAGGCAGAGGACGATTCAGGGGAAAATACAGACGAAAAGACAGAGGAAGATGCAGAAGCTGTTGAAGGTGCAGAGGAAGATGCAGAGGACGATGCTGATGCTGATGAATATGCAGAGGAATCTGATGATGAATTCGTGTTATCAGAGTTTGCATTTGACGCGGCGTCTTGTTTTGTACACAAGATATCCGGTATCGTGATTCGACGTTGGAACGACAGCAGCACACTGCCTTGGCTTCATACCATCCTGGCATTCTTTTTCTTCGCCAGCAAGCGTCCAGCGGCCATGAGGCTTCTGGAGAGTGTGTTGCCATGGAAGTTGGTGGCGCTTCGCCTCAACTGCCTGATCATGACCTGCAAATTCCCACCGCGCATCGACACGACGGATTTCCCAGGCCCGGAAAAACGAGAACTCCCCTATCCGCTGCCCGAAGATTACGCCATGCGAGGTCTAATCTACACGGAGGACTATTTCCCGGCAGACTGGTTCAAAAATGACAAGATTGAGTCTGATGAGAGGTATTTTGAGCGTCCGTCAACTAGACTCAAGCGTTGCGAACGAATATTGTGGATCGGGCGCATGCTGGCTCGTCATGAGCGATGGCTTCTCTGGAACGAAGAACAGAGGATCTTTGAGGTTACGGAACGGTATGAAGTTGACCTTGAGCTCGGGACATGAATGCATCAGATATCACTTTTACGAAAAAATAAACAAAATATTTAAAATCATTTTTCATGATGACGCGTTGCGCATAGCCGTTTCATGCGGGCACGGCAGTCAGAGATTTGAATGCGCGAGAATAGGTGCTAACCTTTTTTTTTTCTTTTTCTTTTTCTTTTTCTTTTTCTTTTTCTTTTTCTTTTTCTTTTTCTTTTTCTTTTTCTTTTTCTTTTTCTTTTTCTTTTTCTTTTTCTTTTTCTTTATCTTCATTCTTTTTTTCCCGTTGTGTAAAGCGAGGGAAGGGGGTTGAGATAGGTCCACGAGGAACATGAGGGACGTGATGGATAGCGGGTCAGTAGAACAATTCGACTATGCGAATTGATTAGTCGACAAGAGAGACGGAACGCAGAGCGCTCTGTTTTTTTTATTGTTATGATTAATAAACCAAACACATTCTTTGTAATATATGTTATTCCCACATCTCGTTACCACCACGACGCAACACCCACGTCAGGTAATGGCCGCGCGTCACTCATCTCGATACCAGTACGTCACGTTGATCCTGGTGTGCACTGCGTTTCTTCTTCGCGAGGTAGTCCCTGGCCGCTGTCTGCTTTGCTTTGACACCAGATGTGTCGACTTGTCACGTATGCATACCACGTACGCGACATACATACTTTGTGCTTCATGTACGTGGATGCATGATTAGACACATACACATGACCTGATGAGTCGATTCCCTTCGTGTGTCCTACAGTGCTTAGGATAGCCCGAAAACACCATAGTCTTGGGCTTGGACCTTGGATCCCGGTGGTGGGCTTTCTCTGTCTTTTTTTTTCTTTTTTTCTTTTTCTCGCTCTTCGCTTAGTTTTAAAGGCCGGGGGTTTGATACCATTTACTTTGTATAGTATTTCTTCTTTCTACTGTTTCTTGATAGATCAACTGCTTGCTTTATCTTTATTGCTTATTCGTCTTTTCTTCTTCTTTCTTCTTTTTGAAAGAGAAAAGCAAGGGGGAAAACATCTTTTCGAGCGCATCATCCACCCCTTGTTCAGCATCTCAGGACGAAAAAAAAAACTCTTGAATTTGTTTTCTGCATCCATTGCCTCACTCTTCTATTGAGGAAGCTACTAATTATTTGCATGCACGTGTGATAAAAGTGCTAGTCAGCCTTGCAGACTTCGGGCCGGTAGTCATTTTTCAATATTTTACCCTTTATCCTTTTCTCTGGAGAAGAAGGAATAAGTGATCAGCATGTCAGATTACGTTAGCAGTCAAGACGGGGCGGGACGAGACGGGACGAGACGGAACGGGACGGAACGGGACGTCGTCGCACAGAGTTTGCTTCTGAAGTCCGGTAGACAGAAAGGTGACGCTTTCCCAAGCCTTTGATATTAGCGATGGAACGTGTTGAGCACGACTCTTACGGGCAAGTATGATGATAGTATGTTTGCTCGATGCGTCTATTCCATTCGTCCGCCGAAACCCCGAAAGGTCGTAAGGCCTTGATGCAATAAGGTCAGGTCGAAGGTCGCAATATTGCATCAGGATTGCATATCAGCGATTATTAAGCGGCAAGCTAATAGTTGTCGGGAAGCCGGCGCCCGGCGTAGGTACACACTCGATGTGGTGATATGTTATAGGCAGCCAATGGGAGTAGATGGAGCGGAACACTTTCTTCATGACGGCATGGGGCGATCATGCTGCGCAACGGCGCCAAAAGATGCCGCTGTGTTGGGCTGAGTTGTGTGTGTGCTTGTGTGAAGGTTGGGGGCTATTCTTGCCACATATGAACCATGACCGGACCAGACTGAACACACGTGTGAAATGTACATACAGTTGTATGTTGTATATTGATGGCGGCCTCCAAGATGTCAGATTGATAATGTCGTCAGAGTTCCGCGCTGGACGCCTTGCGTGGGTGTGCTGTGTAGGTAGGGAGGTAGTGTGCATAGTATAGTATATACATTATATGGCGAGTCCAGGTAATCGCAAACCTTTCGCCATACAACTTTGGTGTAAATAGTGTCAGCATGACCCACGACATCCACCCAACATGTCATCGACAATGCGTCGTGTACGGCGGCTATGTAGGAACTAGGCAGGTAGGGTACGACGGCGCACTCCCCCCCCCCCCCCTAATCCATCCAGTCGCACAGCAGCTTGTTATCTTTCTTACCGTCTCCCTCGTAGACGTTCATCCACCAGACTCGAAACGGAGAAACCGCCGTTTACAAGGCACGCCTGTATTGTCTGTCCATCCACCACCGCCGTGAACACCCGCACTTGCCTGCATGTGCACACATCAAGTGACGCATGGAACCGGCCGAGTCTCCAATCTGTTGTCCATGGCCTCGATATTCCACCATATTCTTTGTCCGATCGACAAGTTTCTCGAGACGCCTCGGCCCGCAGGCCGAAAGGGCATCGAGAGAACAGAGTCAGTCAGCCGTTCGCTCGCCCAACATTCATTGTTCAAGGCGTCCACGATGTCTCCCCCAATCGGCCGAATGCCGCGCCGGGTATTGCCTAGGTGTGATTTGTCACCTGTCTAGTCATTGCCAAGTATAAGCCGTCTCGGGTGTTGTCGGCAACGTTTTTGCACGACGTACAGCGCGTGCGCAAAGACACACAATGTGTAATCAGGCTTCCTCGTCCAGCACTGCCGCCAGATATTCGCAGGGTTTGCCCGACCGATATAATGCAGCAACGCAACCACGCTTCATGAACTCGCATGATCAGAACTGGCCTCCTTTTCAGCGATGATGGTCGGCATCGGGCTTTCATTTCATTGACGATGCGCAGTGGCCATGCGAGCAGATATTGGCCTCAGGGCAAAACAGCTTCAGTTCATAGAAACATCAGACGAATTGTACTCGGATGCTTGATTTTTGCAGCCTGAGCCATTGGGGCACGGCCGATGTCAGTCATGTCAAAGAACCTCCCGCTGACGTGGACTTGTACCGGCACGGCGGCTGTGCAAGATACGTGTGCCCCTGTTGTTGTCAATACCAGGTCCTTTCAATCTCAAGATCGGCAATACGCATCGGTGTTATTGGAACGGCAAATCTGATCTGTTCTTGACTTTGGCTCTTTGACTCTTTAGGTCAGAGTTGCAGCTGGCGGGTATCCAAGGCTCAGCACTCAGGGGTTGTCGCAGGATTGTCTCGATGTGCGACAATTGCCATGGTGTAATTAGGCAAGGAAGCTTACCATTGGAGGTGGCACAGCGTCACGAATGGATCATGGAAGTTGGAATGTTGAATGAGGAACTTTGATGTTTCCGCCACGTGCAATTTTCAATGTCGTCTGGTTGCGGAAGGCGCAGCCAAGCGTACTTGCGAATTCATGAAACCATTGACATTGACGTACATACATACACACATACATAGGTATGTACACACATAGTACATATTATGTGTCACTGCATTGACCTCTAACAGGCCAGATCGACCGCCCGCACGCACTCGCACTCGAAACAGGAGCAAGAACCAAACTTGTTGTTTTCATCCAGCAACATGACGAATGAGAAAAGGAAAGTGAAACAATCAAAGAGATTCAGATCGGGCCGCTCGCGCTTGGATAAAGAAAAAGAAACCAATTATGTTGTCGTCATCAAACAGTGTGACGGAACCTCACGGGCATTATGCAAGAAAGAGAACAAAGAAAAGAGGGCAAAGTGAGTACAAGAGAATAAAGAGGGAAGAAAATAAATGAAAGAAGAAGCAGAAGAAGAAAAAGAAGCAGATCGACAAGATGCAGACTTCAAAACTTCGTCATTCAGCTCCATCTGCTCCGAACCTCCTGTGCAATGCAAAGCGATTGAGAAAATTTGCTCCGGGCACAAGACCAGGATCATGATCGCAATGAGCTCCTTGCCCACACTACAGGATGGACGCATCCGCTTGGCTCTCGGGGAACTCGCGTGCACTCAAGTTGGGTTTGGGAATCATGACGCCGCCGACATGGTTGTCGTTGTTGCTCTGGTCGTCAAGTACGTTCTCAGCCGGCTGTCCCACGACGCCTTCATCCCCTTCCATGTCACGAGGCATATTCATCTTCTCTGCCAAAGTTCGTCTTCGCTCCTCAGTCGACTTTCTGGCAAAGGCAATCGCGTCCTTGACCTTTTGCTCTGCCGCCTCGACGTGCGCGGATACTTCCGCATCGTGTCCGACCAGGAAATTTGCGTACATGGGAAATTGAGGACTTTGCTTGGGCAGAAAGCTATGGTCCTCAGCTGAGTGTCCTGGGAGAGATCTTTCTGTGCTATACTTGCTATTCGGTGAGTATTACCTCTCTAGTTTCTCCACTTGGGAGAAGAACAAAAAAAAAGCAAGAATAATCATGTAGTGATAGATTGACAATATGAAAAGACGAGAAACAGAAAATAGGAGACAATGCACTCACTTCTGGGAGGGCCACCGAAGACTGGGACAGCGTGAGGGCTGTTGACAACGGTGATAGATTTCTTATGATCCAAAGAGGTGGCCCCCTGCTCGTGAGGCAGTCATGAAACTTGACCACCCTTTCCTGATCTCGAGTCTCATAGTGAGGGTTCCAGCCCTGGTCGTCTGCTCGACGAACGAACTCCTGATAGCCCCTCTAGCGCTTCAGTTGCTCGTTCTGTTTCTGACGTCTCCAGGCCTCCCTCTCGTTCGTGAGCACTCTCAGTTTGGTCTCTAATGAGGCGTTTGCCTGAAGAAGGCCAAGTTCCACGTCGTGGCATCGCTCAGTGAGGTTCCCTTGTGCATTATCCTGGATTAGTTAGACGTCCAGTCTGTAATGGGCTATAAGAAGGAGTAGTCGTTGACGCTTTATTACAGAACTAAAAGAAAAAAAGAAAAGGAAAATTCATACGACTTACAAAATTGGTCTTTTGGGACAGGACTTCCATAAGCGCGTGGGCCTCCTGTCTCATTCTTCCCTTGGATCGATATTTTAAGAATTCCCTTCATGTTCGATATTCGTCTTCCCATTCGGGATCAGAGCTTTGTTTTTCTTTCCCAAAGAAAGAGTACCCATAAGAAAGAATAAATATATCTATGGAAACCAAGTCAGCCACCTGAATTTAGAGAATCAACAAGATTATGTCCAGAGGGAAAAATATGTAGATTCTGACAATAGCAGTACGATAGCGAGGGACACAAATGCGGAAAAGAACAGGATCGATATTAGATCATGGACGACTGCGCACCGTTGACTTGTGCTTATGGGTTGCACGCTTATTCGTGGTAGGGATTTCGGTTGGGCTAGGTTTCCGTGCCAGACGAAGAGGTTGTACACGAATCCCAGATGGTCTTGTGCTGAAGACGAAGCAGAAGACAAAGAAGAAGAAGAAGTAAAAGAGCGCGATGAGAGGATAAAGATATAGAAGAAATCAAAGAACTTGTTTGTGTGTTTACTTTTACTCAAGAAAGGGACTGGTCCACAAGGGCCACGGTGCATGTGTGCTTCACGACAATGACCGTCAGTGCAGATGCGTTATCCCACGTGGCACGGAGACAAAGCTCACTTATACCTCAACATGACAACAGCACAGCAGGAGGGTGGGAAAGGCAATGAATCGAGCTCGCGTGTGTATCAGCATCAGTTCTTCTTCTCCGCTTCTCCCACTCTCTGAAAGTAAACCTCCTTTTCTTATCTTTCTTATCACCCCCCCCCCCCCCCCCCCCCGGGGGGCTTCTCGACCGACGAAGTTGCCACGCATGGCCTCTTTATCTATGGTGTTTTTTCGCGGTTCTTGTGCTTGAATTTTCTTTGATCATGTAGTCTCCATGCCGTCTACGCGTCTGGTATACGGGATCGTGACATGGGAAACACGACGAGCACGAAACCGACGTAGGAGTCCGGTCAGAGCCACAGTTTACCAGAATCTTGATCGATGCCATCCACCTGAACAAACGTGACTGTCTGTCTTGGTCTTTGCTTTTCCTTGTTTCCCTTTGATACCCCCCTGTGGAACGCACCACGATAGTCATGCCGTGGTGTGTCTGCTCTTCCAGATAGACCTGTCGAATTAGACGAGTGATCCATTCCTGCGGATGGAGAGGGAGCCTGGGCCACAAACGGGCACAGAGGCCTGGTTCTCTTGCTCACTCTAGTTGTCATGGAGGCTATCTCAGAATGAACCCTGCGCTAGATCTCGGGCCCAACGAATCAAAGCCAACTCTTCCTGAACGACAAACGATCAAAGTCCTCGTCATGATGCAGGGGAGGGCAGTGCGAGGCATCCATGACAAAGACATGGTCCGCGGAGCAAGTCTCCTCTCGTCAGAAACGTTGTTCTTGGACGTGACGCAGCGCGAAAAAGAAACATCAAAGCACGTCAAGTATAAACCAAGGAAATCACATCCTGAATCTCGCGCGTTTACGCTGCCCATTTATGAGCCGCGTCTCTGTCACAATCGCATGGTTAGATTGGTTTGTATTAACATGAAGCCCCCCGGCGGTGGATTGCCATACGCTATACGGTAACAAACCCAATATCTTTCATTGCATTAGTCGGACGTCTCTACGACTTCTCTTCATTAGCAGAATAGCTGTGGATACTAGCCATGGAAGTCTGGTGGGATCGTGTTCAGCACGAACCCGTCACTCGTTGCATGTGTAATCTCATGCCGACAAAGTTTCTACTACTCATTAGTGCGTCATCTTCTTGGTCTTCAGTCCCTCGTCTTTCCTCTCTCCGGGATCGAGTGCTCGCCTTCTCTGCCATCGTGTGCGTCGTGGGAAATATGAGTTTCTGAAAAAAAATCCCTCACACCCAAAGTCTACCTGACGTTTTCTATGAATCGTTTGCTATGCTTCTCGCTTAAATGGACCGTTTCCAGTTCCCGGCTCCCTCCTTCCTCTCCCACTACCTTTCCTTTATTCACTTCTCAGCACTCCCCTCGGCATTGAGCTCACCATGAACTCGGCATCGGCGCCAGCGCCGAGAATCCACGTCCTGATCCTCTTTCGTCCGACGAAACAAAAAGTCGAAGCTGAATCTGCCGTCATGCAGGAGAACCAATGTGTGTTTATATCTGCCGACCTGCTTGTATACACTTTCACGCTTTTCCCCTCTTGGCTTTCCTGTATTGATCCATTCCATCAACATCTGAGTCAGTCATGCATGCAGACCCACCAAACCTTTTCTTTGCTCTCTTTTACTTTTTTGAGTGTTTTCAATTTCTGAGTTTATGTATCAAATCGACGGCCCTTTTCGTTGTCTCCATTCTTTTCACGATTGGCCATGTGTCTGACGGTGTAGAGTCTCGATCTCAAGTGTGCGAACGTACGTCATTTGTCTTGGCCAAATCCCCAGTGTCTGCGCGCGCGTCGAGTTTCTTCTTGTTACAGCTCCCATTAGGCCACTAGGCCAAAAAGGAGGATACACATCCTCTCAAGGTGTGCCGCTGCTAGAATCCTATAACACTTCTTTTCATCTTCGTCAGGCCAATATGAATTTCAGGGGGGGGGGGGGCCCAGGGGGAGGAACCAGGAATAGAAAAAAACCCTCACTGCAACGTCCCGCAAGGTTTGTCCGCCCAGTATTTATGTGCCGCAACGCTCGCGACGTAATTCATCTTTTTTCTTCGGTCGTTTTGCACAAAGAATTGATGTCATCACATCACAACTAATTGATACGCTAGAATTACCCCCTATATACCGTGCAACAGGTCGACTTCAACAACATCCCATACATGACATGCTTCTTATCTCAAGCTTAAACTGGCAGGCCTGCAAAACGCAATCGGCCTGATCATCACGTGTTTTACTTGTCCAACATAGAGCACAATAAGAAGGGGTGGAATCGGGATCATTCCCGTTCTGCTGGTTGGCGCTAAGTGGCGATTACCCGCGCAGAAGGCGATGGCCTGTCGGAAGTGTCTCACATGTACGTGCTATTTTGATTCAAAAGCATGAGAACTTGACGAATTGCCGAGTAGGGGGACCACGGATCTTATCGATTACTAGTCAAACTAAGATCGATGAGGATATATATATGCTGCCATGATAACTGCAATTTGAGTTCGTATTTTCCGTAAAGGAATGCGCATCTCACCAAACTAATTCCGCTTTCATCCCCCCTTCCCCCCCCCCCCCCCTTCTCTCAATAGCCGGGCGCAATTTAAATTCATTTTTTATTTCTCGTGCATCGTGATCGGTCAGCCTATACTACCGTGTGGAGTTGAAACATGAGAGAGAGAGAGCGTGGTGGAAGTGAAAGGGTAGTGGCTTTTGTAAATGATAAATAGGAAACGTTTCCCGGTCATGAAAAAATGTCTCCATCGCGAGTTCCTGCATCATTCCAAACAAAAGGGAAAGATAATCCAAACACCAAGTCCTTTTCACCATGGGCGTCCCTTCTTCCACAGCCAATGACCTCCCTTCAAAGGCCGGTATCCCTTCTCCTCGTATCGCTCGACGTCGGGCAGATGTCATCGTCGTCGGTGCCGGCGTTTTCGGATCCGCCATGGCGGTGACTCTTGCGAGACAATCCCGCTCTGTGCTTCTGCTTGAAAAATCTCTCCCGGAGCCGGATCGTATGGTTGGAGAGATTATGCTGCCAGGCGGAGTTCAAGCCTTGGAAAAGCTCGGCCTCGATGACTGTCTCCAAGGCATCGACGGCGTCCCAATCAAGGGCTATCAAATCTCCCTGAACGGTCGTCCGGTCGACGTGCCTTATCCTTTCTACCCCAGCCATGTTGATGTTTCGGCATCTGAGAAACGGCACGCAGGGACAGCAAGGTTCGAAGGAATGAGCCTGCGCAACGGACGGCTTTTGAGGAACCTGCGAGACGCTGCTGCGAAAGAGGCCAATATCACAATCGTCGAAACAGAGGTCAACGGGCTGATCAAGTTGCAAGACACGAACCAGGTGATTGGGGTCAAGAGCTCGACAGGCGGCAAGCGTGAGGAGTTCTTCGCCCCCCTGACCATTGCTGCCGACGGCTCCAGAAGCAAGTTCCGGAAAGAGACAACGGCCCAAAAACCAGTGTCCAAGTCCAAGTTCTGGGCTCTCACGATGCAAGGCGTGACTCTTCCTCTGCCGCTCCACGGTAATATTGTACTCGGCGATGACTTCTCTCTTGTCCTCCTCTTCCAGAACACCCCAGACGACACGCGGGCCTTCATCAACGTGCCTGACGGCATTGACGCCGCCAAGGCTTCCAACGGAGGCGTTTTCAACTACATGAGAAATCATGTGCTGCCAAACCTCCCTCCGACCGTCCAGTCTGCCTTCTCGGACAGCCTTGACAGGGGCAAAGTCCGGTGCATGCCGAACTCGACTCTTCCCGCGGCCGTCAACCGTGTTCCCGGCCTCCTAGTCGCCGGGGACGCCTTGAATATGCGACACCCCATGACGGGTGGCGGCATGACTGTCGCTCTCAAGGACGTCGTTCTTCTGCGCGAGTTGCTCAGTCCAGCCCTGCTCCCGGATTTAACTGATCACAAACAAGTCATGATGCAAATGACCAAGTTCCACAGTCGTCGCAAGAAGCACTCCTTTGTAATCAACGTCTTGGCGCAGGCCATATACATGCTTTTTGACGCCAATAACTATTATCTTCGATTGCTTCGTCAAGGCTTGATGGAATACTTTAACCGTGGCGGTCCCAATGTCAATGAGATGGCAGGTTTCCTTTCAGGCACCCTTGAGCAGCCAATGTGTCTTGTCTATCGTTTCTGTGCTGTTGGCTTATTCGCCGTTCGCTTCTTGTGGCTCTCACGACCGATTTGGCAATTTCCTCTCACCTTGATTGACTGCATTTGCATGCTCGTCGTTGCATCCTGGTTTCTTATTCCTTGCATTATTTCAGAGGCCATGTCCTAAGCTCAAACTTGCTTGCATGTTCAACAACTGACTATCCTTGTTGAAAAGGGAAATTCATGTCGAAAAGGGAAAAAGAAAAGAAAAGAAAAGAAAAGAAAAGAAAAAGACATAGCCGTATATAGATACCTTCTTCTTTTTTTTTTGACAAGTTCTGGAAGAGTATATAATGTTTCTTCCGGCACGAAAAGGCTTGCTCGTGCAAATGGCGGGGAGTTTGAAAGCGTACTCCATTCTTATGATGGAGAAATAATGATCTACAGAACTGAACCGTGTCTTAAAATGGATTTTCAAACATGAGAGGCTTCCAATAGACCTTCTTTAAGCGTATTCTGCATTCGCATACATCAAGTACTTAATCCTTGATATTTCTCAAACTGTTGTCCACTCGTTGAGTCTTGAGACCTTGTAGGCCGTCTGCCACAAAAAAAAAGAGAATTATAAATAATACGTGCAATGTCTACGTCTGTTTGTGATCTACAGCATTCAAGTAAAGTCACTGCTGAAACACAGACATACCACGGTGACCAAGGCTATTCTTCTCAATAACCAAGTTTCTCCTCACATCTATTCGTAGTAAAGACTGGCTCTCCCACATCATAAGCACCGAGAGTATCTTCGGCCCACATACCCATATCGTCTGTGCCAATGTAGACAGCTCACGTCGCTATCACTGCATGAATCGAAAAAAAAAAAAAAAAAAGAAAGAAAAAAAAAAGACAAATCTTTACTTCTATCAATGCGCACTTGTAGTCACCCAATAACTGGCATTACTTTCATTCCAACATCATGTCCTTCCTGAGAGATATCCTGACATTCTCTGCCAAGGCCGTTCATAATCGCAGTCTACTCACTCTACCCGCGTCCCTTTTCTTCATCCATCCCGCATATCAAGCACTCTTTCTTGTCTTGCAAATGTCATCAATTCTTCGTTTCATGTCTCGGACCACGGCTTTGACAAGTTGGCTGTCGTCGTCACAGGTGCTGCTTACTTTCTTGTGATATAAGAGGACTCTGAGCCAGAGTACACAGACTCTTATGCTGAGTTCGCTGTTAAATGCGCCGCAGTCATTATTCGGCGGCTATTGTTGCGCTGCCGCCTGGATGAGCCGCGAAGAAAAACGTCGCTGAGGATATTGCAAGGTTCCAAGGTGCATATTGGATGGGACCAGGTCAGAAAGCTGATTCCCTGTCACTGCGAGGTGTTGCACCACATGCTGAAGTCCTAGGACATTCCAAAAGACATAAGCCCACCTTCTTCTTCAGCATGAAACATCCTTGCGAATTCCATCACAGCTGCCATTCAAATGTTCGTCTAGAAAGATACCACTTGCCAAATGAATAAAGCACACAAAGTCGTTCGGCTGCTTCTGACAATCCCGTGAATCGACCCCAGTGGCACTCGCTCTCTTTGACATGAGGAAAAGAGAAGGAGAGAGGAGGGAAGCATTGAAGATCGAAAATTTCCGGTTTGTTGTTGAAACGATGAGTCAGCCGGACGCTCGAGGTCATGGCGGACTTTCGTGGGCGTAAACTCGTTCAGCCCCTGAGGAACTGCCAGAAAAGTCATAGAAGCGCTCAAACTCCGCGCAAGAATGCTCAACATGTTGCAAGTAAAATGGATCCATAAGTAGTCGTCTTTTCTTTCGTGCCTTTTTTTTTTCGAACTTATCTTTGATTCCGATTTTTTTACTTGGACTTTTTACAACTTGCCTGAAAGCCTGCAAGATTAAACAATAAGGAAATTCATGTCAGGATCCTTGAGCGTCTGCACCCAACTTCTTGTTCCCTTTCCCTTGGAGTCTAAGTCCCAAATGATCCGGAGAGTTTCCATGGCTGTGTTTAAGAAGCCCCACGGACATGATACTAAAAGTCTCCGTAATCTTTCCATGACCCAATCCCTTCTAGCACGCCCACGAGCCTCTGCGCCGGCGATGAATGTCGGCCACGTGGTGGCCTTGAAGTTGGGGTCGTCGTCGGGAATACTTGACAGATGCTCAAAGATTTCGCGACTCAGCTTCTCCGCCACCTCGTCGTGGTTCTTCATCTTGCTCAGCGGCGGAATCGCCTGTAGAATGTAGAGACAAGCTGCGAGCCGATGTGCGGATCCAGCATGTATTCTGCTCTGTATGGGAGCATCATGCATATAAGAAATGTTCCGTACATCATTTGCCCAGCTGTTGATGTCGAAAGATCGGGCTTCCTGAAGGAGGGCCAGTCCGGCATCTCGGATCTTTTGCGGAGAGGCAACCTCGGCAGAGGTGTTGGACAACTGAGAAGCCGAGTGCAGTATGGCTAGGATTTCGGGCGGACAGCAAAGATAGCTGTTCGCCGCTGCTCGTCGCAGGATGGAAGGAATCTGCGCTGGCTGAAAGTAGGAATGATGATCAAATGAGGCAGCTGGCATGAAAGCCGAGGCCAGGATGAAATATCTTTCGAAATGGGGGCGGCGAGGCTTGCATGAGTAAGACTTTTCCTGGACATGCATCCAAAAATGAAGCGGACAGCGGACAGCAGCACTCACATGAAACAATCAGACAACATGTGGTCTCGCAAAGCCGCATCGGTCACCATGTTGGGCTGCAATAGAGACATGATATGGCCTGCTCCCTCGAGATGGGCCTTCCACCCGTGCTTTCCAGACTCAATGAGCTCGATATTAATGAAGAAAAGGGCTGCGGCAAGAACAACGTCACCGCCAGTGGTGTCAATGTTCTCCACTGCTCCGCGCATCAGGGTCAACGCTTTGGTCTTGGCAATCAGCGCATCTTTTGAAGCCCGGCCAGACGCCTGTTCAATGTCTGCGGTCAAGTTGTCGTCTACATCCTTGGGCCGGTATGCCAGAGGGGCTCGGACAAGGTTCGACATGTGAGCCGCCGAGGCAGCAACAATAATATGTTGCAAGAGTGGGTGCGCCCTAGTAAGGGGAAGCAAGCCACGGAATGGATTTCGGTCAGGAAGATCATGAGAGACTAGATCTTTGCAGACTCTGGTGGTGACTATTTATTTATTCATAATTTCGTCGGAACAATCATTATTTGGGTCAGGATCAAAGGGTCAGCAAAACATCTCGTTTTCGCTCAGAGTGGGCCACACAGTTGCTACTGCACTGTTCCAACGGCAAAAGGCAAAAGGACGTCCACCACCTCACATCCACGACTTACAGTAAGATAAGTAATGCCGATGTCCATATTGCATGTCCTGGTACAAGGGGTCCGTCAAAGCCCAAGGACTGCCGAAAGAAAATTCAGACGAGGCCGATGGACGGGATCGCACGACAAGCTGCAAATCTCCATCCGGTTGGGTTCCGTCGTGACGCAAACCCCCCACGCGAGCAATCTGTGGAGAAGCAGACAGCGTAACACTCGGCAGGAACTCCAGTTTCGCTGGTGTGGTCACTGACACGGACAAATTCTCCGATGTCTCTGGTAAAGACCCTGCCACTGACCCAGTATCAGAGGTGGGAGAGGGTGCGGAGGCGGATGCGGAAGCGGATGCGGATGCGGACGTGGATGCGGGCATAGTCGCCGAAGCAGAGGCCGATGCAGAGGTAGAAGCAGAAGCATCCAGGGGCGCACTTGACGTCCGCCCGGCAAGCTTGCCCCGACTAGCGACGGCGCCGGTCCATCGGAACAATTTGCCATATCCAAGACATTCCTTGCCCGCGTTGACGCATTTGTTGCAGTGTGGGTAGGAACGGTCACATCGGAGCCGCTGACGACGGCAATTGTGGCAGGGTTTGGTGGGAGGGTTGAGGGCGCTCATGGTTTCTTACTTAGTTAGGACAGAGCTTGACGACGAATATCCTGGATTCGGTAATTCCAAGTCACTCTCAATCGAGCCTGGCGGCCCGTCTGCACTGCGTGCATAGTACAAGCCCAGTGACGGGGGGAGGTGTTTGGAGAGGAGGGGAGGGGGAAAGGGGAAACGATTCTGCCAGACGCTTCTGGGTTTTGGTCTCGAGGCCTGCGAGTCCACTTCAGTCCGTGGACTTTGTCTGGTGGCTCTGGTCTATTTTCTGCCCAGCAGTCCCCTCTGCCCGGTTCTTTTTGCCCGGTCCCAAGTCATGAGTGGGTTGGCGGGCATCGAACATGGCGTGTTCTGGTCTGTGTGTGTGGTGTGTGGTGTGCTGTGTGCTGCGTGCTGCGTGCTGCGTGCTGTGTGCTGTGTGCTGTGTGCTGTGTGCTGCGAATCGTGTTCTGTGAATGTGTTCTGTGAATTGTGTTATGTGGATTGTGTGTTGTGAATTATGAATTGTGTGTTGTATTTTGTGTTGTATTTTATTTTGTGTTGTATTTTGTGTTGTATTTTGTGTTGTATTTTGTGTTGTATATTGTGTTGTATTGTGTGTTGTATATTGTATATTGTGTTGTGTTGTGTGTTGTGTTGTGTGTTGTGTGTTGTGTTGTGTGTTGTGTTGTGTGTTGTGTGAGGTTTGCGTGGTCTGTGTGGTCTGGTCTGATGGTATGTAGGTCCGTAGAGTTGGTATTGTGGTGGACTAGGTAGTGTCCATGTTCCATCTGCTATGGAGTCCTGGACCATGGTGGTTCGTTGAGGTGTTCGCCAAGGCGGTTCGTTTCGTGGAGTCGCCACCAACGTGCAAAGCTGGAGTTTCGGGTGCTTGCCCTGCAGCCAGCCTGCTCTTGCCGCCACCTTCCTGGCACCTTCCTAGCGCCTTCCTGGCACCTTCCTAGCGCCTTCCTGGCACCTTCCTTGACGTGCTTCGCCGCTAGGCCTATTAAGGCAGCCAAGCCGCATACTTTACATCGGGGCATTCATCGGCTCCGTCGTACGTGCTGCTTTTAATAGGTCGATGGCCTGCCTACCTTGCCGCCCTTTCCGCTGGTTAATCAATCACATGCATTAAGCTTGAACGTCTCACCCAACATTCGAAAATAACATCAAATGGTAGTTCGGGTCGGGAATTCTTTCTTTGTCTCTTATTCTCATTCTTAGTTCTGGCACATCAACAGAATCACCGAGTTCCACTTGTCAAAACGAAAATCTGTGTCATTTTCTTTGGCTTGGACAAATCTTCGTCCTCATTCTCGTCCTCGTCCTGCCGCGGGTCCTCAGGCGACGCGCGCACATCCCGTGTAAACAGCAGCACACCGTACACCTTCGTCGTCGTGGAACGCCACCCACCACATTTGCGAGCTCATATTCGTCCTTGACCGAGGTTTCCTCCCGCGGTAATACTGATCAAAAACTTGAGCGATTATCTTCCGCTCTCGTGCCGCTTCGATGTCGCGATTGCCATGACGGCACCAAGCAGGGACTTCCGGAGGTCAATAGTGAGCAAGAAAGATGAATGACGACAATTCAGTATCCAATCATTGGTTAGCAACTCTTTGGTCCGGAAGTGAAGGCAGGGCCTGATTAGACAACCATCTCGATTCTGGAGTCTCCCCACCCTCCTGTCCGAAAACGAAAATGACCAGGCTGACGGTGATTCTGCCTTGGAGGCGCGGTTGAACCAAAAAAAAAATCCAGCAAAGAGTTTTGGCTGCAACGATCAGTCGAGTAGGGCATATCGCAAAATATCCTCCTTCATCTTGGTGTAATCTTCGCGATAAACTCGATATTTCTTGACTGGTCAGCGTACGGCGGAATTCTCATTATAGGACAATCGAAGCGCGAGGCGTCGTCTTCCTCGGAAATATCCTCAGTGATTGACAGCTTTCGACTGCTTGATCTACATGCAGTGTCTAACTTTCTTTTTTCTAGTACTCGTTCCTTCTTTTCTTTTTCTCGTCTGCGTCCCTGACTGGGGCGAGCACTGGAGATGCTTTTTTGTCATGACTCACATTCCCAGGGGGTGTTTCATTACGCAAAAGTGTTGGCTCTATCTGTCGCGTCTCCGTCCGAGCTTCATACCCCGTGTCAACATATGCACGATTGTTTTCAATTATTTATATGCGAGACGAAAATTGTTTCCCGTTCTGGCATCACGAATGTGCTCAGTCAACGCGTCAAGAGGAGAAAAAAAAACGACAAAAAAAACGCATCAAATGCATTGTTGCTACAGTGTGGGATCATAAAAATCATTGCGATTTTTTTCTTCTTCTCCCATTCTTGTTCATCTGTTCAAACGGAAAACTAAGTCGCGATAATTCGAAAAGCCTAAAACAATTTTCGCCCCGCTATGTGGTACACAGACTCTGTAATATTGGAGAATAAGGCAGGTTTCAATCGCAGCTCTATATTCCGTCATTTTCAGAACGCCCGAGAGGATCATTTCCTACCCGCTCTTCAGCTGCAGTTATCAAAGGCGCCTGGATCAACTGTCTTGCTTCCGCAAAAGGGTGCTCAGCCACTCAAGAGACCGCTTCTTCCCACTAAGTCTGACATTGGTTGCACACGTTGATCTGACAGCTTGGCGCTCTTTGCCTCGTAAAACGCAAGCCCTCCTGTCCACGTTACTAATTGCTACATCTGTCAAGTAGCAGTGCAGCTCGCCTCTCGCCACAAAGAGAGGATCTCACTCGCGGCAGGGGAAATTCCAGGTCACATGGCAAAGTTTGTCACATTGGCCGACACAAATAGGAGCCCAAAGTTCTTTGTTCCGTCTTGGCCTAGGATTTTGCCTAACGCCGCGACCTTCACTGGAAGCATCACTTTCGACCCGTCATATTTTATTCACGTTCTCAATGTGATTGATTTATCTCCTTCTTCGCAGCCTCAATCAGTCTTTGCAGGCCAAATCAGAGACATCTGCCGATTCTTTCCGACTAAAGTCACCTCAACTCGGTGTCGTGTCGCATTTCTGGATTATCCGGGGATACGCTCAGAGACTCCGTGCGTTTGGTTGAAAGAACGCACTACACGATCAAGCAGATTGGTCAATGACACCCTCTCATTGCGACCTAGTTTCGATTGAGTAGGCTAGCTTAACAAGGATGGCCGTAGCAAAAGCACCCATTCTTCCAGATTAGCTCGAAATCTGAGCGGCCATAGCATTCATCAGATATCTTGCTTCGAGTCATCAATTTTTCGTTATACTCCAGAATGCAAAGGGTATTCTTGTACTCTTGACTTGATACATTGGTGTTGATCTGTTCCCCACGTGTCGCATAGCGCGATGGAGAAGACCGGGTTAATTCGCTACGCATTACTTACCGTCATTGGTCAAGCGCCTGCATTCTACGGCCGGTCAATATAAAGATTCTTTGAATGACTAGATGGCTCGCCGATCAAGTCTCAGCATGCGGTATGCAAGTCTCTTTCTAAAAGAACTCAGTTCCGCTGGTCGGGTCAGACACAACTCGCATGAAGTAGTGTAGATCATCGTATATATGTGCGGACGAAGGAAAAAGAAAAGAAACAGACACAGACCATCGCCACAGCCGCTTTCCCACGAATTCCTCGCTTTGCGGCTTCTTCCTCCGGTGAGGACTTTATGACTGAACATTGTATGAATGTTGTGACATTGTTGAAGTCTCACTTGAAAGCCTCTTTTTCTTTGTTCTTTCACCCTTCTGTTTGTTGGACATGAGCCAGCAGCTTCGTCTGCCACAGAAAGTCCTATTCAATGCATAGAAAGATAAAAGATTTGACTTGCTGCGACACTTCATACGCTCGCAGCTCACCTGCCAGCTCGTAGTCCTTTCTCTGCGTACTATGTTGAAGCGCACCCGGAAATCCCGGGCTTATACAACACGAACAAATTGCAACGGTAGGATCACAAGCGACGTAAGGCAACGAAGAGAGATCCCATATGATGTGGATGAATCACTGGCTCCAATATATATGCATATATGTATGTATAGTATCAGAAGTTGAGTGAACTAACGATCGAATCGATCTAGGCTGTAACACTTTCATATTGGGACGAATCAACAACGCTTTTACGCGTCTGTAGGGGCATTTAGTATGCGAGAAGGCGTGTGCATCAAAAGTATGAACCTGCAGCGTTGGTGGACATCATCGGAACTTTGACTTGTGTTATGGGAAAAGCCTCGTAATTGTTTCATTTTTCGTCTGGTGGTGGAAGGACAACATTCCAGTCTGAATTGAGCGGGACTTTCCTCAGCATGATGCTGGACTCGACACGGTCGAGCGAGCGAGTGTGTATATTGAACTTTGTTTGTTATAGAGAAAGTCGGCTTCCAAGAAGGATGACTTGTAGACATATGCATCTCTGGCGCGTTAGGGTTAGCATGTCATCTTCATCTTCATCTTCATTCTTCTCCTCTTCTCCTCTTCTCGTACCCTGGTCCAGTAAGTGGCGTCTGTAGCGATGAATTGCATCTGTCAAATTCTGCAAAGGATATGACAACTGTCGTGCGCGAAACGTGTACGGCAGAGATCATCTCGTCGCTGTCACAATGGGCGATCTTGTACATTATCTTCAAGAATTCTTGAATTGATCCAAGAATACTGCACGCCACAACGTGTTGTTTCCTTGGAATCTTCCACGAGTTCAATCAAATTGGTGGCTTTTTGGAGACACAACCCACACAACCCTCTTGGGGTGCATCACGCCGACAAGGGAAGTATCCGAGATATGCTCGAATGGGTTGCGCTGAGAGTCATAGGTTGTTGCGGGTCGACAAAATATGACAGGTCAAGGCACCGCGCATGAAAGTTGGTTCATCTGGTATCATGCAATATTAATCTCCACCAGCCACCTGAGCTCGCGTGCATATGCAGGGTAGACCCTTGACTGGATCAAGAATGAACACGAGGCAGAGGCCAATTGTGAACGAGGGCGAACAAGGCGAGCGGCTGTTCACCACAGCGCGAACGCCGTCATCGTTACTTGAGCTGGTAGCTTCCATTTTCTTTGCTCAACCCCCTGCTTCGCTTCGACGTGGGCCTCGAGACCTGCAAAACGAAGGGGCTGTCAGTCGGGCAAGGTGTTGGCTGTCTAGTCTGGTGTCGGGTCTTGACATCTGATTTCGATACACATATGTATGTAGTGAAGGGTAAGAGATGCAACCGCCATGATCCGTACATCGTTGCAAGTCGTTGCTCCAAAACTCGTGCTTGAATGGCAACGCCGTCAGATCAAACATTCAGGACACCAAAATCAAAAGACGAGAGAGGAAAGTCCAGGTGATCAATAAGTGTCAGCAGGCTGGCCGATGCCCACAGCACCTGCCTAATCATTCTCAGTGGCAGCTAGTGCAACTGCTCGCAACTGCTCGCAACTGTCCACCGCTAAAGAACGATATACGGAATCGGTGAAACTCGGTACCGCGCGGCTCTTGCTTTGCTTCGAATGTGTGGCTGGCGTTCGAAAAACAATTCTTGTTGACGTTATCCCATCGCCTCACAAACAGACAGATTGAAAACTTCATTCTTTTTGCTCCCGCCAAGAACACCCAGTCGGAGCAGCTGGTTTTCTTATTTTTTTTTCATCAGCAGCTGCAAGTCCTCCACCCGGCATTTTGTATCGTCAACAGCAGAATCGTTGCTTCAGGGAAGTGTTCCCGAGTGCTTCTCGGACAATTCTCCAGAAAAATAATGGCATTATCAATCATCAGTCATCATGGCCGTCGCTCCTCGGCATCGGGCTTTCGGACTTCCGGACGCGCGCTCCACAAGCTCATGGAAGCCCGGGGCCGGTACGCGTGGTGGTGCAATATCCTTGCGCTGGCATCTGGACCTAGGCCAATCGTGACTCCGATTCCAACTCCAACTGGAGAAAATTTCTGAGGCGTCACCGGGTTACCCCCCCCCCCCCCCCCCGGCAGGACGCAACGGCATCGTGTTCCGCGTTTTGGTTCTTCACAAGCTTTGGGCCTCGAGATGTCCGTCAGAGAAGCTTCAAAATTTTACAACAACATCGTGCTCAAGGGCTTGAGACAAATTCGGGGTGTCTATCCGCCTGTGCCCATCTAGTCTTTATATGATGTACTGCGCACAGTGTAATTTCGGCAGCGACAAATTCCTGCTTTCACAACTCGGTCACTTCCTCTTTCTGCTGGTTTGACGACGGCTTCCCCTCCCGTTTTGGCGAGAGGCTTGCAGTCTGCAGGATTGAGGGGATGACCACGCGGTGTTGACTGGAGTCCTGGAGACCTTGCAGAGCCACACGATGACGGGTGGCTGAATTGTGTTAGGCTGTCTGTTCATTTTGATTGATTACCGGGGCAAAGGCGGGGCTGACCTTTCAGAGTGCTGATCTCGGCTGTTCACTTTTTTGACCACTTATTACACTGATTAGCAGTCGGCACTCTGGAGTCTGGGGACAGTGGGCGTCTTGCTGCACACAATGCGGTGAATGAATGAACCGCTTCATGGGAATACAGCCTGGCGGGTCAAAGGATGTTACAATTGCATGGCGACCACGTCTACTTTCGGTAACGGACACGATTATGGATTTCCTAGAACTGCACATCAGCAACAGTAACAACGACCGAATGTACACGATTTTGCCTTCAGACTTCACGGAATCCATAGTATCTACATCCATGTGTATGCGCATAAAGCCTGCACAGCCTGGCCCTTGGGAGGCGAAAGCCATTTGTGTCCAAGCTCGCCACAGATTATCGTCAAGACTAGAACCTTGATGTAGCAGCATGACGATGAGATGATGCGAGATTCTGTTTAAATTTGACATACCTGTGTGTACTTTACCCGGGTCGCGCAAGGGGTGTGCGTCAGACGGCTAATTATTGATTTGCCGCGCAACAAAGCACATGTCGCAGCTCGATCTTCCCGACATGCCGATCGTTCAGCAACCCAGCACGGCGCAAATGCAACAGAAAAGGCTCGAATGCAACACGCAGGATGAACAACTTTTTGAAAGACGGGGAACAAGGATGACTGACAGGCCTCGAGTTAGTTTGTGCATGGAGCCTTATCCACTTTCCACCAGCTTGACCACGACCACAAATTCCCAAGCACATTTATCGGATGGCTTGGCGACTTCCAGTACGTACTGCTACGGACGAAGCACGGAAAATGCACGATCATAGTCTGCGCTCGGGTATAATGAAGGGGTGGGCTCAGAAACGTGAAGGTTGCAGGCCTCTGGACCCGCGTATCACGTACGCAGACCAACTTTACGTCCTGGACATATTTCCACCGCTGGTTTAGCGAAGATTTTCACTCCCCCATATCACACTCATCATGATAACCCCTCCCTCAGTGTGTTGCAACCAAAGCAGGACATCACTTGGGGGACATCACTTGAGGAGAAGAGAACCGGGGGGGGGGTTGTAAGTCGACAACCATGTCATCACCTCTGTTTGTTGTTCTCTCAGACAATCCCCTCCTCTACATAGACGAATAATGACGCGTATTCTTGTCCCAGGTCTCTGTTTCAAGCCTCGGCAGACCGTTGTTCAAGGATTTGATCCACTGTCAATGTAACAGCCATGCCTGCAGGCAAAAGCCCCAGCAACTCGGGATCGGCTGGTGGGATATGTTTCCGGATCAGATTTGTATTACTACCGCTTTTAGTAGCTTTCTAGCGTCTCTCTGGTCTGGTGCAGCAGCTTGTGGACTTACTGGACCTATACTTATAACAGGCTCTCCCCAGTAAGGCAGAGGACGGCTTCACCAGAACTTCATTACACCATCGAAAGGTACGACGCGATCCAGTCCGTTTCTGTTCATGTCACGCCTGATCTGGCATCAGTCGTCACAGGAGGAAAGGCTCACCGAATACCAGAACCGATCCCTGTCATCGTCTCTATTTCCCCTTTCAACGTTTATTGTCATTCGGATTCGCCTGCTGAAGGCCATCATCTTGCTTTGTTCGTCTTCAATATCTGGGAAGTTTTTCTTCACAATCGAATATCATCCAGGAATGCATATAGATTGAGGTGCAATTTTAATTGGCTCTTTTGAGCATTGACCATATACTCCATGGCTCGTCATTATCAGTCATGGCAGCGAAGTGGACTAGATCGATATACGCCGCAGCCACCCCCATCTCCGCCCACGGATGAGACCAAATACTCACTGCCCTCTATCTCGAAGCTGCTAGGAATTGCGGACGCTGGTTCACCAACAAGTACAGCATCAAACGAGCCTTTATTCGGATGTGTTTGGGCTGAAACTACGGATACCCAGAGTCAACACAAGCCCGGGACGAGCTGGATCAAGCCTAATGCAACTCACACAACAGCATCGCCGCTAGCAACAGCACCAGCAGCACCAGCAACGACAACTGAACCGAGAAACTTGCCCACAAACAATGTAATTCGTTCAAGCTCCTGCCACACTGAGCAGAATATCAAGCAGTTTGGAGCTGTACCTTTGACGCCTCCGTTGGGAGCCGATTGTCTCGACAACTACAGGTGTCCTGTAAATGAAGCCACGCGCCAACTTTCCAGCGGAACGCTCGCCAGCAGCAACACGAGATTGCTACAGATCACTTCTCCTGCCACACATACCGAGGATTCCAGCTCCCTCCCAGCCCAACAGCTTATTCCTGTAGCTCAGCGCGCTCAACTATCTTCCCTTCTTTCACAACAGCTGCCCTCGGTGGCCCGCCATACCACATCCGAGGACGACGACAGAAGACCCTGTTACTCTCAACTTCATCTACCATCACCTGCCACCAATGACAGGCCTTCTTCCTCTGCTCGAACATCCAACCTCTATTACCAACAACTGCTCCCCCAGACCTTATTCCGCGTCGAAGGTGCCGACTCATATGCTTCCGCGTCCATCATCGGACCCGGACCATGGCAACACCATCACTACCTGAGTCCAGTTCACGGCAGCATAACATATCTCCAAAGTCCAGATCGATACATGTGTCCGACCTGTAGCAAGACATTCAGCCGGCCCAGCAGCCTCCGCATCCACAGCCACTCACACACGGGGGAGAAGCCCTACAAGTGCCCGCGCGCTGGCTGCGGCAAGGCCTTTAGCGTCCGGAGCAACATGAAACGCCACGAACGGGGATGTCATACCTTCAGCATACATGCCGATCAGCATCCAGAAATGCGGGCAGCTGTTCAGTTCAACTGAGACACATACTCTCGGCATTCCGTCATTTCAAACAAGGAGCTCTTTGCGTGTCGTGAGGCACAGTCACAGCATTATCCATGTACATCATCATGTAGGTATAGCTTGCGAGGGTATTATTTTTTTTTGGTTGTAGAAATATACTTGAGAGCACAAAGACTAAACATTTCATCTTTCTTATTCCTCCCCTTTTCTTCTCTCTCTTTTTCTTTTTTCTTTTTTTCTTTTTTCTTTTTTTCTTTTTTTCTTTTTTCTTTTTTTCTCTGTTTTTCTTTTTTCTTTTTTTCTCTGTTTTTCTTTTTCTCTCTTTTTTTTCTTCTTCTTTTCTTCCTCCTTTCTTTTTCCTCCTTTTACACTAAAATCGCGTCATTATTCATCACTCGACTTGCAACAGCGCAGGCAGATCAAACTACATCAGGTGTCTCACAATGCCATGAAATAAGAAGGCAGTAGCGACAGAAAGGGGGGAGTCAAGTCACGAGCGCGGCGTTGGCGGTTTTTTTTTTATTCCTTCCTTTTTTTTTCTCTTTTTTTTTCTTTTTTCATTATCTTGAGTATAGAAAGACCGAGCCGGCGAGATATGGGTTCTTGGATGACAGAATGTGTGATGGTGCTCCGCATACATGCACACGTACATACATATATATATACATAGGTGCATATTGATATACATATACACATACATTACTACAGGATTACTTTGTGATTGTCTCGGTCTTTGCAGCAGAACAGCCCAGTCACATCTGATAATTGACGGGCTCTGCATAGTAGATTGAGCATCCTGCGGGATTGGGGTCGCCAAGACCCTCGTCAGACAGGGTAACCATTCGGACTTGCTAGGCGAGGCAGCATTTCAGCAACCGTAACGACCGCAATAGTCCTCAAGCTACTCGACCGAATCGACCCCATGTCTCGCGCAAATGAGAAAGGCAAAGGACATTCAATAGGCGGCCAAGTTCAATATCGTGTCGGCTCCCTTCCACCTTTTCCTGCCCAGGCTTATAATGTAAACAGTATGTATGTATGTATGTATCCATCCTTGCCTTGCAGCAGAGGGCCTCGTCATTAGAAAATAGAGCATCGAAGCTTCGGCCGTTGTTCCGTCGGTGAAGGGCGGCCAGCACCAACTGCATTAACACTTGACGTTACAACAAAAACGGTGAGCCACCGCCAGTGCCATGAGACTGGTAGAAAAAAAAGATAAGAAAAGAAGAAAAAAAAAGAAAAGAAAAGAAAAGAAAAGAAAGAAAGACAGAATGTGGCTCTATGCAAGGAGTCTATGTTATAGCCTCCATCCACCTTTGAGTGGTGCTGTTCGGAGCTGCCCCTTTCCCCTCCTCCTCCGAGGGGAGCTGACGGAGCGTTGGTATTGGCGCGGTGTTTTCTCCGTGTCTCTTCGCCGCTCGCGAGACATCCTCAACGGAAGTGGAACGTGGGGGCTTGCCAGAGCACTGGTGGAGACCCTGGAAACAACGACGCGAAAGGAACGGAGATATTGGGGGGGGGGGGGGATCCAAGGTG
>SRPZ01000274.1:0-39667 GCA_018360255.1 Claviceps maximensis
CCCCCCCCCCCCCTTGGCGTGCTCCGCACCGAAGTTACGCACTGCTATCTCGTAACTTCGGAGCGGAGCACGCGAAAGGGGGAAGCGAACTCCCGGGATATGGCTCGAACTAAAATTTGCTAAAGAAAACGGCTATAAAATTAAAGTAAAAAGAGGATATATTTTTAATAAAGAATTTGGTGTGTATACACTATGCATATTTTGAGCTTTTTTTTTGGTTCCTAATGAGAGAAAGCTGATTGTCAAAAATTGGCCCAATCTTGACCTCTGCCAGAAAACGTTTTTTTTTAGCTGATACATACCACTTAATCTATGTATCCTTTTATAGTTAAATTAATCGTTAATATATAAGAGTTGTTAATAAGTTTTATTATTTCATTTTCTAACTCCCTCGGCCCCCAAGACTCAGCCGGTGGTGAGGCCGAGGGGGGAAGCGAAGCTCCTACTAATATAAAAATTAATTGTTTTCAATCAACTAATTCTGATCTTTCCTTGAATGGATTCATTGAATATTTACCTATATTACTATTCATAACAAGTTTACTTACATTCCGATCGCTTTTGTCTGTAGCCTCACTTTTGTATTTGTTAATCTGATGAATCAAAAACATTAAATGCCTTATCAAAATTATAACCGTTATATAATACAATTTCATAACCATATTCTTGAACGAATTTAAGTTCCTCGGAATTATATCAATCATACCAAACCCCTAAAGGAAATGATAATAAACCATTTATATCTCTCTTAGGTAACAAGCCAAACTCTTGTATTCATGATTTAGATGTATCTATTTTACAATAAAAATACCCAAATACATCATCTGATATTCCTACAAGCGGTTTGAGAAACTCAATATACTTAGCATTGATACCACATAAAGTATTTAGACTAGAATGAGGGTATAACGAGTTTACATCATAATAAAATAAATCTTTCCCATAAGGTTTATACACCTCTGTTCTAGCACCATAATTAGCCTTTGATATATCAGAAAACACTTTTTTATTTCTAATTAAAGGTAAAGGGTTTTTATTTTTGTTATAATACTTCTTCATGAAATATTTCATGGATAACCCTGATATAGTTAAAGAATCAGTTATCTGTTCATCAAATAGCAGATGAAACTTACGAGCTACTATGGATAGAACTTCATATAAACTTTTAAGATCGAGTTCTAAATATTTTAAACTCGCTCTTCAAGTCTCAATCTTGTATAATATTATAGTCTAGCTTGTTTTCAGGGAAATAATCTATGCTAGGGGGTCTGTAAAACAGGGTTTTTGTATTCACAAATTCATGAGGAAAGTCTCCTTTTCTAACAGATAAGCCATACATCTTACCCAATGAATCCAAGCTACTAGACAAATATGCGAAACTGTCACATAAAGTAACAGATCTCACCTTACCATTTATGTGTCTCTTCACGGGCGAAGCACCCAATTTAATGAAACTATCATCTCGATTTATATTATCAAAATAGTAAAGATTATCACCTAAAGGCTTTAAGACCTTTTCATTATACACAACCTCTGCCCATTTATTATTCTATAAGAATAATAAATTAAAAAACGATACTCGGTGACGCGGTCGAGGGGTCCTTTGTTGATCAAGAGATTTTAGTTATTATTCTCTAAACAATCCCGTCTATGTTAAATATACTAAGTTAAATAAAAAAGTTAGTATATTTAACTTAGATACACAACCTTGTTATGCATGTCCATTGGTTTAATTATATAATCTAAAGACCCCGCCGAACATATCTACACATGTTCTCATTTATTTATTACCTTACTTATATTCTAGGTTTTTCTAGAGTTCTTACTTCACCTCTCCCCCCGATACTCGGTGACGAGGATGCTTCGCCGTAACGAAGTACGGGGACATACAAAAAAGTAGCCAGATTAACTTTTTACTCTTTTGTGCTTTTTTTTTTTTCGGTGCGAACTACGTACGGATCCTTTAGGATACAGAAGTTCGCGCAGAAAAAAAATAGAAGCAACGATCCTTTCAATGTAAAAAATACTAAAATATATCACAAAACTCCTTTTATACGTTCTTTTTATACTAACTCTTTTAATCTTCGTATCTTATCTTCTATTTCTCAGAAAATTAGATTTGGTGAGGAGCTTCGCACATAATTTAATTTATAAGACTGATAACGCTATCTTTGTTACCTTTAATTTTGGACAATTTGTTTTTAAAGACTATTTTGTTAAGGTCGTTAAAGCTAATATGGAATTTAATAAAGATTATTTTGTGCGCGTACGAAGTTCGCGATTGATTAAAATTAGATATAATATAGATTTGTATAAAATGGCTGGTAAACAGTTTGTTATTAGATTCGATGAAATGAATCTAGATTTTGTGCGCGCCGTACGAAGTTCGGAGCGATTGAACTACTTTACGATACTATTGTTAGTAGGTTGAGGATTTTAATGGAGAATTATAAGATTGAAGACACGGACCTTGTTTTTATTCAAGTTATTTTTAAAACTTTTGATCCTAAAATAATTAATGATCTTAGATTTAAAGATGATTTTGATTTGAAAGGTCAACCTATATCTTTAAAGATCTTTTATACTCTCCTACTCCTTTTATTTCTTTAGATAGTTTGGGAACTAAACTTTCCGTTTCTATTAATCATGATCAGGATCATGTAGTTTTACGTCTACCTGATAGTCATAAACTAGCTTCTAAATATAAAGATATTATTATTAAGAATCCTATTAAAGACAGTATTATATATAATTATAATACTAATTTTTATTTTAGAGATATCGTAAATCCACACTATATTTTAGCTGTTTTGTGCGAAGCATCCTTTATAAGGGTAATTGTTCAACACAGATTAAACAATCCTATGATCTATTAGGTAATTTATTACAAGTAATTCATGATGATACATCTAAGGATGGTAAACTTGTTAGATCTAATCCGGATAGTAATCATATAATTAATATAGATAAAGATAAATTTGTTACATCTATTACACGTAAAAACCTTAACATTAAACCTATACCTTTATCACCTTCTTCTCGTGAAAATTTTTTAGAAGACCAGAAATTAGGTGTTATTGATTTAGAAGTTTATAAAAATAATGAACTAGATCAAGAATTTGTTTATGCTGGAGGACTTCTTACTAATTTTGATACTAATAATAAACCTATATTATTTTATATAGATAAAGATCTTAATAGTGATAAAGTTATTCTAGATTTAATAAATGGTTTATTTAAGGATAAATATACTGGTGTTACTTTTTATTGTCATAATTTCGGTAAGTATGATATTTACTTTATATTAAAAGTTTTAATTAAATATAACTCCGTAAATCCGAATAATCCTTTTATTTTAAAATATACATTTAAAGATAATCTTATATTAAAACTTAAAATATCTAAAAAGTTGAAAGGAAATAAAATCATATCTAGATGTATTTGTGATAGTCTTCCTATATTAATTGAAAGTCAAAGTGTGTTATGAAAAAAATTTGATGTCGATTCAAACCATGTTAAGTCGTTTTTTCCTCACAGTTTTGCTAATGAAAATACTTTATTTTATATAGGATCGGCTTCGCACACCTGATTATATTTTCTATAATTCGACTATATTATCTAGAGAAGCTTATGAGAGTTCTGTAAATTCTCAGTGAAATTTTAAAGAACAAGCTCTTATTTATTTAACTAAAGATTTAAGAGGACTTATTGAGATTATTAATAAGTTTAATCATAGACTTTTTAAAGATTTTGACGGTAATGTTAGTATTACGGAGGGTACCACAATACCTTCGTTAGCTATGACTATTTTTAAGAGAAAACATTATAAGAATGCTGTTATACCTCTTATTACTGACAAAACAATCTATAATAACCTTAAACAAGCTTATTACGGTGGTGGAACTGAAGTTTACAGACCTTACGGTAAAAACTTAAAATATTATGATGTTAACAGTTTATATCCTTATGCTGCCTTAAATGCTATGCCTGGTATTAATTGTACATATGTAGAATATTACAATGAAGATTATGTATTAGAAGATTTATTTGGATTCTTTGAATGTGAAATTGAAAGTCCAAATAATCAATATTTAGGTTTATTACCTGTTAGAACTAAGGAAGGTGGTCTTATATTCCCTTTAGGTAAGTGAACTGGTTGATATTTTAGTGAAGAATTAAAATTCGCTAAAGAAAATGGATATAAAATTAAAGTAAAAAGAGGATATATTTTTAGTAAAGAATTTGGTGTTTTTGATAGTTATATTCATACTCTTTATAAAATAAAATCTACTTCGGATATTGTATTAAAAACCGTCGCCAAGTTATTATTAAATAGTTTATTAGGTAGATTTGGATTAATACTTGATAAAAGTATTTATGAAATAGTTAATAATAAGGAATATCAAAAAATAATGGCTACTAGAGAAATATTCTCTGAAATTAAATTTGATGAAGATAATATTTTAGTTAGATATTCGAGAGATTTTAATCCTGAGATAGTTAGAGAATTAAATTTAGATGTTAATAAAGTATTCAAAAATAACAAGTATTTAAATGAAACAGAAGATTATAAAAATGTTTCTATAGCTATAAGTGCAGCTGTTACAGGATATGCTAGAATACACATGGCTAAATTAAAATTAGGAATCTTAAATAAAGGTGGTGAGTTATATTATTCTGATACTGATAGTATTGTTACTAACCTTGTACTAGATAAATCTTTGGTAGATAGTAAAGAATTAGGTAAATTAAAACTTGAATATGATAATATTAAAGAAGCTTATTTTATAAGTAATAAAACATATATTTTAGTTACAAAAGACGGTTTAGTTAAAAAAGCCAAGGGTATTAATAGTAATTCTCTTAGTCTTGACGATTACGTCGACATGTATAAACTAGGTACACCAAAAAAAACTATAAGAACTGAATCTATTAAAAATTTTGAGGAAGGTTATGTGAGAATATTTGACCATAATGTTATTATCAATCCTTTTGCTTATACAAAAAGAGATAAGATATATAATAGTAAAAAACTATGAGTAGTCGCTGGCGCACAAAACCTTTAAATTTACCAAGTAAACCAAGTAAACCAAGTAAACCAAGTAAACCAAGTAAACCAAGTATTAAATGTGATCCTCCAAAAAATCAAAGATTCTTTAGTAGTATGAAATTAAGGTTAAATTTAAAATCTATATCTACGAGATGAATACCTAGATTTACAACAATATTATTTTTATTATTAGGTTTAAGTATAATATACCTTCTTTATATAACTTTTTACTATATAGATGTAGAACAATCTGTTAATGAGAATATAACTCATTATAGAGATTATATAAACCATTTAGAAAAAAGAGTTTATGAACTAGAAGACCAATGATGATTTCATGTAGAGAGAAAAAAAGTTTTTATAGAAGATACTTATAAACCTAAGATTAAGGAAAGGGGTTATCTATTAACTCTATTTCCTATGTTAGATTTTAGTAGGGTAATACCTGTTACAGTTCATCCTACACCTTCTTTTAATTGACCTACCTTTATAGAGTATAATAGAGTCTTTTATAGTAATATTATACCTAATTATTATAATATAGTATTTACTATATCTGATATATATAATGATATAGTTAACTATATACCTCAGAACTATTTAAATGGAAGTAATATAGAAAGTAATAGAAATATACCTACTATTATTACAGATATCGTTAATAGTAATATTCCAGAAACACCTAGTATTACAAATCTTTTCCCTAACATAGATACTATTAGTTCTGTCAATAAATCATCTAATATTACAACAACTAATTTATCTAAAATACCTAATAGTATGAATTTATATACTATTGGTAATAGAAGTGATTCTACAGCTAGTAATATTACAGCAATTAATACTAATATTTTGAATACTAATCTAAAAATACCTTCTATAGTATTACAAACTCCGGATAATCAAATAATAACACAAGAATATCTTAACATGAAATCTAAACTAGATATGTTGAATACTTTCTTAACCATGGAACATCCTAAGAATGCTAAATTAATGTATCTTAATAAAATAGTTGGTGACTTAGAAAATTTAAATCTAAATACTATTAGTCAAGGTAGAGAGTTCTTAACTGATAATATAAATAAAATTATATATAATAGTAATTTAATTGTTAACAATATTGAAGATGCTTTAAAGTCTAAATATAACGATTTTATCAGGATGAATTCAGATAATATGAAGGGTGGAAGCGAAGCACCTCTAGAAGATAAACTTAATAAACTTCAAGATCGTAGATTAGAATTTAAAAATAAAGATGATCCTAGTATTACAGAAAAGTTAAATAATATAATAGCAGAACAAGTTAAAACAAACCAATATATATCTAATTTAAAAAAAAGAAATATCAGATTTTTACAACAATATAATAAACTTGGAGGATCTTCAAATTAGATATAGACAATCTATAACTAAACTAAAAGATTTAATAGTTAAACGTTAAAAAAGTTGAACTAATCCTAATTGAATTTCTATATTTAATTAAAAACCCCCCTAATGGGTCTAAAACCAAAAGCAAAAAGTAAAAAATAAAAACCAAGGTGGTGTCAGGGTAAAAATGCGCGGGGGGGGTATAAAACGAAAATAAAAGGCGCTATACTTCTGTACTTCTGTACAGAAGTACAGAAGTATGCCTGCACAGAAGTATGCCTGGCCTAACTAAGAAGTAAAAACAGCGGGTAGATATTTAGTATAGATATTATTAAAACCACACTAAAGGCATTATAGAGTCGAACTACAATTGTGATGGCCGTAACATCAAGTTTTACCATTAAACTAATACCTCTTTTTATCTGATAATTAATTTATCAGTTAAAATATGCAATAATGCTGTGCTTTAATTAAGCGTTGTATAATCAGTGAACAAATTTGTCTATATTTACAGATTCTATAACTATAGGCATTGAACTATGAAGTATACCGCAGATCTCTGAACATTGCAAGTTGTCTCTACGTTTATTTAATGTAAATTAGAATTTTTAGCTAACTTATTTAATTAGCGTATTAATTAAATAAAATATTTTTTTTTGTGCGTACTTCGTAGCAAGAGAATACAGCTAGCGATATCCCTAGTTATTTAGGCGCAAGCTCGAAAAATAATAATCTTTATAAATTTTTCCATCTTTTAAACGCAAGTATAAAGATTTTCTATCTAGCTTGATATTTAGTGTGTCAAAGTATTTAATTGTATCAATAATACTTTTAAATTCTTTCTCAAAATATTCTCCTTTTACTAATATAGGTTTATTTTTTTTATTAGTTTTTAGTAGCTTTAGCTTGCTTAGCACTAAGTCTTTATCTTTTAATTTTTTATATTCATCAATAATTAATCCTACTTCTTCAAAATTATCAGGTAAAGTATTCTCTGAGTATTTACACAAGAAATTATGAAATATTTTTTCATCTTTTATATATTTAGTTAAAGTGCTTCTTTTAATAGTTAAACCTAATTTTCTTAAATATTCAATACAAGATGTTAAAGAATCGAAATTTAAAGTATGACCTTCAGAATCTACATATGTATTTCCTTTTTTAATTACTAATTCCACTGAAATACTTCTACGAGTACCTAATTTATACATATCTTGTCTTTGTTTTTGCATGATATCTACTAAATCTTGTATAGAGATATTGCTTATTAAAGCAGTAGGAATAGGATAACTTAATAATAAAAATTTATTAAGGTATGGTATTTTTGAATCTACATATTTTTTACTAGTTTCTGTGTGTATTTTTAATACTCTTTTTAATTCTATTTTTGATTTAGCGTGATAATAAAGAGTACTACATGCTAGATCATAAACATAAACAGGATCACCTTTTGTGCGAAGCGATCCTGCGTTTACAACTCTTAATGTATTTAAGTTAAATTCTTTATCTAATAAATAATACTGTTCTAATATTAAAGAGTCTTGATAACTAAATTTTTTATGATCTAATTTGAGTATTATTAATTTAAAAGCTTTTAGTCCTTCTTTGTGAAGTAAAGGTAAAAATTTTCCTCCGAAGGCGCGGAGCACCCCTTCGGTTTTTAATTTCTTCATCATTTAGTGCTTCGCTCGAAGAAATCCTAGCACAGGCGCTAGCCCTGGCCGAGAGGCTAAAGGAAAATCTCCCTTGAAATAGTAATCCAATCTACGTCTTAGTAAATTAGATGAACCTACATATTTCTTACCAGAATCTCTATGTATAAAGATATATACACCTGAGAAACCTTTATAATTAGATTTACCTGTTAATTCATCTAAAAGTTTATGATTTTCCGGTGTCGATACAGGAAGGTCAAATTCAATACCTTTAACCTTTAATAATTCTTCTAATTTTGAATCAGTTACTCTTAAATTTTGATTAAATAATACTTTGTTGATAACCAATGAAGTAGTAGGTTTTTCACTTTTTAAATGTTCTAACGCTAAAGACCCAGTATTGACTAGAGGTCTTATAGAATTAAAAGATCCATTTGTGCTAAAACATCTAGTTAAAGATACAGCTGCTATAGAACCTAATCCTACACGTTTATCTAATATGTATGGAGCGTGATTATTAAAAACACTGCGCTTCGCACTAATTGTATCTTCCGATACTACAATAGTCTTTCAAAGACAAGTGTTTCTTGTCTTTATTTTTATTTTACATTAAATTAAGTTTAGCAAACTATGGTAGAAATCCCTAAATATAATTAACGAATCAATATATATCTATTTAACAAAAAATACGTATATTCATATTTCTCTGCACTTTTTCAAGTGGGGTCTGACTATACCTTAAGCATTATTAATAATAATAACACCAATCACCGTCTAGTCGATGAACTGCATACCCTTACCTTACGGCAGTAGATACTTGGCTGCGGATTGTCCATAAAATTATCTATCTAGATTTTACCATACCTCGAGTCATTACCTGAGCCATAAGTTATGTTACCATACTTACTTGGTTTAGATAGCTTTAGGATGTTCCCGTCAATTTGATGATTTTTAACCATAGGTTCGCTACAGTTTTGGCCATTGTTCAATAAGACCATAAAAGGTTCCTTCTCTATTAATGAATACTGAAACTTGGTTTAGTCTTCCGGGATATGCATCTGTTTTAATTCCTAATGAAGGACAGGCGAAGGAATGTATTACCAATTATGTTAGCTTAAAGAGAGATTAGGTTCTGAAAACAACAAAACTTAACTTAACTGCTCTCCCTTTAATTCCATACCTTTCGATATGGTTCAGACTATGTTTTAGTTACATTTAAACCACTAATGAAAAAAGCTCTAGCCTTAGCGATAACATCGCATTGACGACATTATTAAGTATCCGTCAAGTCAAGCATATCCTGATAATTAGTTGAAAATTATAGAACTAATATTTTACCTTTAAATAGATAAAATTAGTTCATCATGTATACTTTTATTTTAAGTGTTTAATGTTCTTATCAGCAAATAAATAGTAAGCGACTATCAAGGCCCACCCACGAATTACCAAAGATTTCCTTCTAATAAGGAAAATAGAAGCCCCGTACATTAAAGGGGATAACTTATGGGATCTTTTAGGTAAAGGCTGATACGAGAGAAGGGTTATAACTAGAGATTTTAATCAGGAATAAACTTAAGATACTTAGAGGATAATTAGGGAGCCCTGTCCTTAGGATTTTACAGCAGAAAAGGTATAACCTTGATAAGGTTTACCGTCCTTCATACGCTTAGCTACAGTAATTCTATTAACTTTAATATTTATACTAACAAGATATGAAACCCCGGCAGCTATACTCGGAAAGCTCTTAATATCCCCTGTATCCATATCTTTAATCGTAATAGGAACTGTCACAGGGTTTGAGCTTAGTAAATTTCCACGTGACGCTAATCCCTTAGAACGGTTACATTCTGTTTGTTTTTCTGAGATTAGATCCTGTAACTCCTCTAAAGTTAAAGAGGATTTTATCGCTTCAGGGATAAGAATATGTGTAAGTTTAAAGAAATTTAAATAACTAAGATCTTTTTTTGTACAATTAGTATAAGTGTTAAAATGAATACCTAAATCACCTTGGAGTTGATTAAAGGATTTCGAGGTATAATATAAGATTTTTCCTTCCAAATCATACAAATAAACATTTTTCTGCGCGCCGTACGAAGTTCGGAGCGACTGATTCACCCTAAAATTAACTATTTGTTGAGTATTTAAACTATAATTTTGGGTTAGTATATAATATTGCTCTAAAAATAAAAAGTAATAATCCTTAGCTAATTCCTCAGCCATCACAAATATCTCCAAGCTAAAGGCTTGGAAACCATCTTTCTCTATTAAAGGTAAAAGTAATCCCGAGGTTTTGGACTGGATATGTTTTAAAGTGAAATAATGGTCTAATCTTCTGGAAAGGTTGTTACTTGAACCCACATAACTATTTCCAGTGGCTTTGTGGGTAAATATGTATACACCTGCTTTCCAGCTACGCCCACTAGGTTTACCTATTAAACACCCAAAAGCTCCCTTAGTTTGATCATCTATAGGTAAATCAAACTTAACACCTGAAATCTTCTTAAGTTTCTCTAGTTCCTCACCGTCAATGGAAACACCTTGATTCTCCAACAATTTATTTATTTCTTCCTCAGTAACCTTCCGGGAACTAGGTTGAATGCGCTGATGTGAAGTAAGAGAACTGAAATATCTTATCTGTCCGTGTAACGAGCTTACATTGGCATAATTAAACTTATTCGCTGTTTTTAATATAAAACGCGTTCTATTTAATATGCCTGTATATATACAATATATACTACCTAATATAATATAAGGAAAAGAATGTAGAACCAATTATGTTAACTTAAAAAGAGGGGAGCTTGCTATGAAATACTACACTAAAATTATTTTATAGCTATGTGTATACCTTCTATTTAATTCCATATCTAACGATATGGTTCAGACTATGTATTCATTTATTAAATATTCACTACTTATCAGGATTTTCTTAAAACCGCGCTGCTATGCAATAACAAAATTTTATCTCATTAAGTAAAAATTAATTAACTGAGGACGCTGGGGAGAATACGGTAGCTAAGACAGCTATTCTCCTTTTAGTCGTTGAACGGTCTTATTTTTAAGATAACAATAAATAAGATACTAGTTGGTTTATTGAAACCCTAAAATAAGCTTCGCTTCAAGTTAACTTTAAGAAAGTGATTCTTGAAATTCATCCTCTTTTATCGGGCTATTAAATTAAGGATAAAATAATAACCGGGGGACTATTTTTAATCACCAGATGTTATAACAAATCTGATATGTGTTAATTCAGGAACTATAACTCTGTTATCAACTTCTAACATTCTTAATCCACCGTCTTCTAAGTCAGATTCAGGTACAATGTATGAATCAAATTCTATAAATTCTTCATTAGAATCTATAAAATCGGGGTATGCATAACTTCAGTATCATTGATGCTAACTATTCTTTTTTTATCCTCTAGAATTGCCTAAGGGTCAGCCTAAGCTGGCTCCAAGTAAGCAAGAAATAATAAACTTAGATTATTTGTACATCAATCTTTTTATTTACTTCTAGAATTATAAAACACATAAACACATAATTTAAGGCTGGCTAAGCTGCACTATTTATGCTGGCCCAAAATATAATATAAACACTATTATTAAGAGCTTGCGCCCAACAATTCATAAACAACTTCCATATCGATAAATTGAACAGTCGTATACAACTCCTTTAGGGGATCTTTATTAAAGAAATGTTAATTAAGAATTAACTTCATCAGTCGGATATTAATCTGGCAGTAGGCAAAGCTAGTACTAGCTAATTTAATTTTTTAAATAATTTTTCATGATTACACATCTATTTCAGGAATTACTAACTTTCCTTTATTCATTCCTGCTTTTATTTGTCTAATTTGCTCTAACCCTTCAAGAGTTAAATGCTTTTTATCTTTAATTAGCTCTGCAGCTTTACATCAATTATTAAAATCCTGAGATTTCACCCCGTAGATTAAATGTTGACGAAAAAATGGTATAATCTTTTCAAAATTATCATTAAATTTTACAACTTTAAATGTTAAAATATTAATTCTACTAGAACTTTCTTTTACAAAACCGCAACCAATATATTCTTTGATTATTTCCAGCAATTCTCTATCTCTAGTATGTTGAGATAAAGCAAATAACAAAAAAACTTGGTATCCTATTAGATTAGTCGAAGATTTTCCTATATTTATAAAGAAACAACCTTCACCCGAACTAAATCCCGTTAACCATTCAGGATGAATTAATTTTGCACATTCCACTCTAGGTCTGATAACTGGCACAGTTTCCGGGAAAGCAGCCTTCAAGGTATCAGTTAAACCTAAATTCATAGAAGCTCTTATATTAACTATCTCTTTTAACCCTTCTAACTTTAAATGTTCTTTACGTAAAAGCTTATCTACAGCACTTTTAAATAGTTCAAAATCGGCTTTTTTTTGTGTTTTAAGCGGATAATTCTCAAAATGTACTATAATTATCTTAAGATCTTCTAAAGAACGGGCTCTAAAAGCCAAACAATCTTTAGTTGCATCTGTTATATATCCTATTCCACCAAAAAAATTTCGAATATTTTGTAAAAGTTCAATATCTTTTTTATGTAGTTCAATTTGAAAAATAGGACGTATTCTGTAACCTAAACGAGCTTCCGATGTTTTGCTAAAACTAATCATAAAAGATCCCTCCGCGTCAGTAAACCCTGTAATGAATCAAGGGTTCAATTTAGGATATGTTAAATTTGTCTCTTTTACCTCAGAAGATGATATAGTCGTTGAATAATTACCTTGTCCTCTTAGAAATTTATTATGTGAATATGCAGCATGCTGCACCGGAATAAAGTACGCATAGTCATGCCTTTTATAATGATTATATATGAAGCATAATATAAAATAATTTAAGCTTCAAAATCATAGGTGCAAATGCAAAAAATATTTTTTTCGACTGTACATTAAGCAGCCTTTCAGCCACCCACCAGTGACCCAGTCTGTTGCAATAAATATAAAAAACAAATTATTTACTGACAGTCTTGTATTATAATATGATACATTTATAATATTTTAACTGTTTTCACTAGTGTCGCCAAAGGAAGTTTGGTCTTTGCCTCTTAATATTTTCCTTTAAGTATTCCGTCGAATACTTAGATACAAATATTTATATATTTGTATCACGACTATCAAATATGTGCGAAGTGGTTAGAAAACTTTTTTTTTTGTACTATTATTGTAACATAGCTTTTATCACTTCATTAACTATATTTTTTATTAATATATAAGGTTTTTACTAGTTAATAATCTATTATTAACTAGCAATCTCCCCAAGTTTATAATGCATAGATGTGTGCATATAAGGTAATACCAGCTCTTTAAGCTTTGTAATAGATGATCCTTTTATATAAATAGATCATCTATCTATTGAATTTAAATGTTGTATAGTACAATCTAGGTTAAACTTTATCGTAAGCATATTATGTAATAATTTTACTTCTTCAAATGTAAAACTGTTGGTTGCTAATCTTAGACCAGGTTTAGCTAAACCTCCGTCATCCATTATTCAAATTGCCAAAGATAAAGGTGTAATATACTCTACTATATTAGGATTTATATATTTTATACCGTTTTTATAAAACATTGAATGTATTCATTTAAGGCTCCTGAAAGTATAAGTATTAAATTCATAACCATAATGAATTTTTCCTTTCAAGGCTCTAGTATATTTTCTAGGTTCTAGATTAGAGCAATAACCTCTTACTAAAAAAAATTTATATAATCAAAACAAATAATCTTTATGTATTAGACTTTGTCTAAAACAGAATCTTACACCCTCGATGGTTCTACTATTTGCATAACCATCTCCTAGTACAGATCCAAATAGAACAGATATTATTTCTGCGTTATGGGGACCTATTCTGTTTTTGGCTGCTACTTTGGTGTGGAAATTGTTATATATATATTTACAGTACTTGTTATTGTTTTTTTTACCTTTTGTTAATGTTAACATATTAGTCGTGAATCTAACATTTAAGGCGTTTTCTATTTTATTTAACATAAATGATTTAGGGCCACATTTGGAATAACCCTCTGCTAAAACTGTCATTGAGGGATCGTTCACTTCCAAGTATATTAATAATTGCGTAATATGTTACATCGCTATTTATAAGTTATTCACATTCACATGTTGTACTAGAGGCTTTATAATAAGAGCGCGTAGCATCCAATAGAGGTCGGGATATGGGGCTACAAAACTTAGAAGCCAGAAGTCACTTTTTTGGGTGCTCCGGATCCTTTAGGATACAGAAGCACACAAACTTTTTTATTTTCAAAGGTAAATCATATACCTTTTATTCTTCTTTTAGATACTGTTGTAGCCTTCACATTTAAAAATTTTGCACAATACGCTAGTGAATCGAATTTATGTAAAATATTACCTTCTTCATCCTCTATACCCACACAAATGTTTTGGTGTCCTTCGGACAAGAGAAGAATTATAATATTTATTTAAAGATATTACTCATTTTCGAGCGAAGCACCCGTTTCTTATCTCGAAATTTGACCCCCCCGCTAAGTAATTGATTAACTTGGTATAGTACTTGTCCTCTATCTAAAGGTTGGCCTGTCAAAAGTCTATTCCTATTCATTTGACTTAAAATTAGATCTATTAATTTGGCACCTTCTTCAGATAGATGATGACCTTGTTCTCTCAACATTAGTATATTCTTTCAATCTTGGAAATCTAACTGTTTTTTAGTATGTCATTTTAGACTATCCAGAAAAGGAATAAAAATATCCGCGATAAATGGAATACGCGTGGTCTCAATTCTAATAACGGATTGATGATTAGAGTTATTAGATACAACCGAGGAAATACCAATAGCTCCAGGATAATTACCATTTGGGAGATTTTCGAGGTAAATCTTAATTTTTTTCATTAATTCCAGATTAGAGTAAGACTGACACAAACTAAAATCTAATCTATAGTTATTACCTCTATTTATACTAAAACAACCTTCTCCTTCCACAAACCCTAGTAGTCAATAAGCACTAATATTAGTGTCATGATCTTTCGGCATTGTAAAATCTAACCTTGAACGGTTCATACTTTGTTTAATCTTTCAAATTTCTTTTAAAGTGTCAGCTCCTTTAGCCGATTTAGTATAAAGCTCATAAGCTTTGTAGAAGTCCATATAGTTAAGCCACTTAGAACCTTGAAGAGGATGACGCGAAAAAATTTCTAGTAATTGAGCTATATCTTTAATTTTGGTTACAGTATAAGATGAAAAATTATTGTATGTTCTTACTTCCCCAAACCCTAGTGATTTTTGAATATAGTGTAACGCATCAATATCTTGTTTATGTAAGTTAATCTGAAATCTAAAAGCACAACTATTACTAATAGCTATATAAAAAGTACCCTCTGCATCAGTAAAACCACTAAATCATTCATAAAATTTTTTCATCTCATCTCTATCTACAATGGCTATTTCCGATTCGTTTAGTATAGATTTTGTGCTAAAACCCTTGCTTCTCACTAAAAAAAAACTACCCTTAGACCCTCCTGAGATAGGCTTGAATGTATTAAAATTTTTACGAGCGAAGAAGCACCCACGGTGGTTGCTGCTCTTCTTAGTTTTGTATGCGCAAGCTACGCTTGCGCATTTACTAATTTTACCTAGTCTAGGTAAAAGAACTTTTTTTTTTTTAAAAAAAAAAGTAAGAAGTAAAAACAAGCGATAATCTCAAATATATAGTGTGGATGACGACGCTGCCGTCCTATACAACAATTGTGATAAAATTTGGAATAATGGTCTTATAAATAGCCATCTATCGTCGTTTTTTAACTTAGGTTTACAATTCGAGCTATCCTTTAAGATAGCTGACATAGTAAAGCGCTTATTATTTTTCATTATATTAAAGAATTTTTCTTTAATTCCACATCTTACAATGTGGTTTAGACTATGTCTTCATTAATAAGATTTAAGGCGCAACCTCCCCTTCATCTTAAAGCAAGCGAAGGCTGCCACTGGTACAAGCCCTTACTTGGTCGCCAGATAATGCTTATTAAAGGAGGATACTCTAGCTATAACATATTAATTAGCACTATCTATAATAATACTTAATTAATTGCTAAAGCATAGGAAGATTATTTACTAGATAAATTTATCTTCTAGTCGTTGAACGCTCTTGTTTATCATAGGTTTATTACTATGATCTAGTTTAATTAACAAGCTCCGCTTCAAGTAAATTAAATACAGTAGGCGCGCCTTAATTTTAATTCTTCTTGAAATTCATCCTCTTTAACCTAACAACCCTAAGTTTACGACCGGGTCGTAAACACCTAATTACGTCCTAAGTTTGCTAGGTGGACTTAAGTAAGAAACCTTTACCTTTTATCCATTAAATATAATAATTTAAATGAAGGGAATGCAATTAATATTAATATAACAGCAGGTGTGATAGTTCATATTAATTCGATTAAAGTCTAAATTCTTATGCAATTTCTTACATAACTGGACTATATCTTACCTATTTTTATAGGTTTCCACGTGTAGTCTCTGAGGATCCTACTAAGTATTAAATACTCATTGGTTTCCTGCTGATTATCCATTGTTACATACATTAAGATTTTCACTATTATAAAGTACTTAAGGCTTTAGGAGTTTCCAGCATATAGTGGAATTTTTTTTCATAGTTATTTTAATTTTTTATTTGTTTAGTAACCCTTACGAAGCAGAGCTAGAGAATTTATATCTATCTTTATATATTTCTCCTGAATTTCTATATCTTATAATAGTACTACCGCTTATATTTAAAAATTTACCCGCTCTTCTGGCAGAAACAAAGCTGCCTATTAATTTAAACCCTTCTGATGTACATTTTTCATATATATATATAGGATTACCTTTTATTGAACTCATTTTCAATCTAGTTTCTTCGGTATGGTTTCTACCCGTAGCTTTTTGTCTCATTAGTTCAATAGTAGATTCCTTATGAGGAGCTTGCGCCCCAAATAAAGGGTTATTTTCCTTTAATTTTTTAAGGCTCATTAACGTTTTAGTTTCATATGAAGCAGTACGACCATATAAAGCTGATTTATCTTTCACATAAATTCCTTTTAAAGAAGTACTAATCTTATTTTTAGTTTCTTCAGTATGTTTATGATTAAGAGAACTACCTGCTATTTTTAGTGTATTATACTTAGGGTTTAATATATCAAAATAATACTGCTCTCTAATAACTAAATCGGAGATTTCACAATATTCTAATATTGTAATAGAAAAATTAGATAAACCATATTTAATTAACGCTCTTGAAATAACTAAATTGTCTTTATGTTTTAAATAACTAAGGTTAAAGTAATTTTTAAATCTATTAGCTAGATTTTTAGATTGCCCTATATATATATCACTTGTTAACTTATTGGTTAACATATAAATACCAGACTTATCCTGGTTTTCTTTATATATATCTTTTCTTACTTCAAAGGCATTTTCATATACCTTTATAAATGGAATATTATTTGAAGAGTTGTAAGGTAAGGTACTATAAGTACGTATATCATTATATTTAGAAATAGAAAACTTATTATTTTTGTAGCTACGGACCAAGCTTGATTCAAGCATGGTTGCTGCTAGTAAATTAAAACACTTTTGAATAGGCACTTCTATACCGTGATTTAAGTATTTGTGCGATATTGGTGCTTTTGCTGCTGCAAAATTTCTTATTATTGAAAATAATACTCAACCCACAGCGAATAAGATTAATACTAAATAATACATAATATTATCATGTAATTCTATCAATCCTTCCATTTGCTAAATAAAACAAATTCAACATTCAATTAATTAAATTATTATTCTTTATTTATATAAACGTAGCCAGCGCTATCAAAAGTTAGTCTAAAACCCTACCGGTATTCATATTAGTTTTAATACGAATAATTTGGTCTAATACTTCTTTGCTATGTAGGCGCAAGCTCTTATTTTGAATTAATTTAGATATAAAACAAAAATCCTGAAAATCTAGAGCTTTTATGCCCAAAATTGGATATTTAATAAAAAAAGGGAGAATTATTTCAGTTAAATCTGATCTTTTAGATACTCTATATACTATAGCATTCACAGAGTGTTTATATACCTTACCACATTCCAAATATTCCGCTATATGAGTTATTAATTGTTTATCTCGGATATGTTGATTAATTTGAAAGATCAGTTCGATGATAAAAGAATTACCTTTAGGATTTCTAATTCTAACTCCAAATGAACCTTCTCCACTAGTAAATCCAGCTAATCATTGAGAATTACAAATTGAAATCTTATAATTGGTAGGTCTTTGAACAGGTATATTATCCGGAAAAGCTATTTTTAACTGTTCAGATAAACCATTGTTTATAGATGCTTTTATTGATATAATTTCACGTAAACCTTCAGATGTTAAATGCTCACGTTTAATTAATAATTCATAAGCTTGCTTAAATAAAAAATAATCTCCGTATTTCTGTGTAATAAGTGGAAATTTGTCAAAATGGATGCTTCGGATTTTTTTAGTAGCTGCGCTAGCAAGCACTAAAAAAAAATACTAAAATTACCTTTAACTCTCTAATTGAGAATACTCTAAACTCTACTGAATTCCCTTTATTTACATATATTTTACCTACGCGCGTAACGAAGTTCGCGACTAAAAATTTTTTAATTGCTTCCAATACAAATAAATCCTTTTTATGTAGGCGGTGCGTACGAAGTTCGCCGCGAAGCTCCTCGTATTTGAAATCTAGGTTTAATTACTCGGCGAAGCTCCTGATTTTACAATATTACTTTTAGTAATACTTAAAACAAATGAACTTTCTGCATCTGCAAAACCAGTTAAGAAATAAGGATCTATTTTTATATCATGATTATTATCACTATCACCATTGTTAATTATCAATGTAGAATAATTTATTTTATTAGTTAATTGAGTAGTAAGGATTTTGTTTTGAGAATTTCTTTCGAAACCCTTTAGAGTACATCTTAAATAAGGTAAATTAATACCTCACCAACTGCCATATACTCGTTGCTCTTTTACAATTACAAATTTTTGTTTATTATCTATAATTGACTTAGATCCGCGATAATCCATTGTTTTTTCAAACATCTTATGACTTGTTACTGTACCTGAATGATTAGTTCAGCCACTCATATATTTTCATATATGGCTTAGTATCATAAGCTTTAGGAAGTCCCCGGAGTTTGGCAATTTAAACCCCAAAAATGATATCCCAGATCATTTAGGAAGAGGTGTAGCACTGTCTTGAAAGTAAATACCTCAAGCCACAGGTGCGTCAAAAGATACAAATGAATTTAATAAATTTTTCATAGCTAAGTTTGTAATTATAATGAAATTTCTAATTATGTATATAATAATAAATATTATATACTTTGTAGAATTGTTTTTTTTGTTAGTTATATTAAGATCCCTACCCACCCAACCCTCATGTGCTGTTTTTACTTCTTAGTAGCGAAGCGCGCTGCGCTACTTCGTAGGGCTCTACGAAGTATGCTTGCGCCCTCCTAAGAAGCGTACTTCTCGCTTTTTATTTTTTATTTTATAAAAAATAATAGCAAGCATGCTCCAAAAATATTTTAATTATCATGAATTGTGCGACTCCTCCAGGGGAGCTTGCGCCCACCCCTTTGGGTGCTACGCACAGAAGTTCGTGCAGCAGCATACTTCTGGCGTACGAAGTTCGCACAGCTGCAGCCTTAAAAGTAATGACATTATTAAACCGAATACAATGATTAATTATTCTTTTAAAAAGTATTAATGTAGAGCTTTAGCTTGCTATTATAGCTAAAGCTAAAAAAAGGCAGCTGGCGTGCTTCTATTTAAAATAAGCCAAGCAAGCGACTACGATACAAAAATATGCTGACATATTAATCCCCATTTACTAATGTTATAAAATTTATAATTATCATTAATATTAAAGCAATGATAATTAGTAAAGAGTTAATCAATACATAAATATGTCGTAATTTATCTCTAAATTTTATAAAAGAAGCTAATTTAGGATATTTCTGTTCTAAATTAAGATTATCTATTAATTTATTACCATATACAGAAAATAATATGGTAACAAGACAAGTTAAGACAAAAATAGTACTACTGATATTAATAACCAAACAAATTTCTGTTATAGTTAAATTTGATAAATAATTATTGAATTGATTAATTAATTTTATTACATAATTATAATCAACTAATTTGTTTATAGAATTTTCAAATATACTGTGTTTTTTATATAATTCGTCAGTTATTTCTTGACCTTTTTCTTTTTAGTTTTTACTAAAAAGTAAAAACAAAAGCCCTTTCGATTGTTTCTTTATAAGAAAAGATTGCGCGGTAAATTTTACTAGATTTTTCTTGCGAATCAACAATTTTGCTATTTAAATACTTTTTATTTACATTTGATAATTCATTAAGATAATTTTTGTGCGCGTACGAAGTTCGCGATTCTTTTATAGCCTGATTCGTATCCGTATACGGGGGGTGCTTCTGATCCAAAGGATACGGATATGGCTCAGAATTTTGCATATCTTGAATTTCATTTTTATCTTTATTAGTCTTTACCATATTATCATATATTGAATCAATTTTTTGTAGCCGGGGCGAAGCACCCGGGGCAAAGCACCGGGGCTCTATATTTTTAATATTAGTATTAACTTCTTCAGCTTTTTGTTTACTGGTAATTCTTTCATAGAAGGCTTGATACCCCAGAACAGTACCTCCTCCTGCAATGTATTTTCATATAGAATTAAAATTAAATTTCATTTTATGCTACGTATAATAAAAGTAATGACATCATTAATGCGAATACAATAAATATGTCATTACTTATCTCTATTTATATTAATAATATATTTATTTCTATATGGTGTATTGATACCTTTTTCTAATTGGGAAGCTTCTCTTCTTAATATAATATTTATATCAGATTTTAAGAATTTAGCTGCTTCTCTTATACTACTATGCACAGTAGTAGTTTTAGTTTCTAAGTCTGTTATTTCGTGCGAAGCTACTCTAACCCTTTAACTGGTACATGTTTTCTGTTTCTAGCTATTTCTTTCAAAACTTCTATGTTTTCAGGAGTATCTTTCTTATTATAAAAAGAATTATTTTCGTGTTTTTACTTCTTAGTATCCATATCCCGAACTTCGTTACGGGATCAGGATCAGCAAGCAAGCGTACGAAGTTCGGCTCTTTTATAGCAGAGCATGCTTGCTTTATTTTTTTTTATGAGTCCGCCGACTCATAAAAAAAAATTTACAAAAAATAAAAAGCCCTCCTAAGAAGCGAAGCGCGCGTAGCACACATTTTATAAGATTCTCTGAATTACTATACTCTAAATTATGAAGATTAAAGTTTTTCATAGAATATTTATTTAATGATCTTACAATATATAAATTATTTTTAGTAGCCTGCGCACTAAATACCAACGTTGATAATAATCACTCAATCTTAAGTATAAAGGATCACCACTACCTACATAAATTTTATTATTAACTTTATTTTCTCAAGCATATACTCCTATCTTAGTATTATTGTCATTACGTACTTCTTCTTTCTGATTAAGAGGATCATAGTAAGATTTTTCAATACCTGAAGGTATTCTTGAATTAGTATTAACCTTAGTATAAATTCTTCTATGTAATAAATTATTACATAAGTAAGTTATTTTATATATTTTGATTAATACTTTACTATAAGAAATCTCTTTCTTATTTAGACTATGTCTTATATCTTACAAATTATAAGATATGAGGGCACTCTAGGCAGAATTATTGCTTATACATTGCACATCTACTAGTCGTTGAACGGTTTTAATATATTAAAGTGTATTATATTAAACTTCGCTGCAAATTAACATAATTTTTATGTACTTCTTGCAATTCACCCCCTTTATACAACGCTATTCGTCTAACGCTGTAGCTTCTGAGAAGGCAAATCCTAAGATTGAGTAAGTGAATAACTGGTTTTTTAATGAAGGGTTTCTAGCAACACCTAAGATTAAACATCCGAATACTACTCCGATACCTCAATAAGCTGTAAGTTACCCTACAGATTAGACTATACCTTTATCCTATACTCAACATTACACGTATCACATGTAGTATTGAATACTTAGATACTAACCGTGTAAATTTTCATTTTCATAAATATTACGATTATACATTTATATTAAGATAAAAATTTTTTCTAATATTTAATCAGTCGTTACAGATTAAAATATTCTTTAATCAATGTTGTATATTTTTTCCCATCGTTACCTGTTCTTACATTCAATACACACAAAGAATCTGCTAATTTAGCTAATTTTAATAGATCTTTTTCAGATGTAATAGTTTTTCTATCTATTAATATTTTTTGTCCTATTTCTAATTGGTTCTTTTTAAATCTTACGTAAGGTTTAATTAAGTTAATAAATAATAACACATCCACTTGGTTAGCTATGACTAATTCAAAAGTATTTCGTACACTATCTTTTCTTTTATTAAAAAAGATATTTCCCAATTGTAAATCCTTTTTAATTTCTTCTAAGCCATTACTAGATTTTTGAGATAATTTTATTATAACCCTTACTCTAAATTTAAATTTATAACCTTTTACTTGATCAACAAAACACATTATTGAACCATCACCTTCAAAAAAACCTGCCAATCAAGCTAAAAAAGCTTCAGAATATTTTTTATCCACGGTATTAACTTCATTTTCAAAGCTTTTACCGTTTTGAGTTAGTTTATTACCCTGCATTTTCACACAGGGAGGGCAGATAGTGTTTACCCCAGCTCCTGCTACTCCTACTGTAGCTAATCCTGCTCCTAATATTTTTGATGATTCTAACATAATATTTGTATAATATTAAAATAAAAAAATCTCGTATATTGTCGTGCTTTTTATTTAGAAATTAAAATTTCACAAAATAATGAAAATGATAGCTTTAGCTTGCTATAAAAAAGAATAGCAAGCTAAAGCACTTATTAAGATTAGGTTTATAGTTATTAAATTATTGATTATTTGTTGAAATAGTTGTAGGATTGTCTACTATCTATTTTTAATGCTCCTTTACCTAATTCGAATACGAATCCTGCTGTTATGATACCTATAAATAGTAATACGATAATTAAACCATATACACCATTTTCATAACCACTCATACCAAAAGGATATATTACTAATATTTATAGATCTAATATTAAATATATTAATGCACGCTTTAATACTATTAAGCTATAAAATAATGACATCACTAGAATCAACGCTTTCAAATATAATCTATCGCTAAATAAAAAAGATCTTCAAAGATTATACATCCTGATATCAAGGACGCCAAAAGCGCTCCCATCAGAATAATTTAAATATTCTTAGATTTTAATCTTTTATTCAAAAGATTTTTTGCGGAAAGCTTATCTATATCATATACAGTAGATTTAGATTTAGACAAGGATTTAGGTACTTTTTTATCCTACTCCTATTTTTTGATCATTATCTTAAAGATATTTAACTTTACATCTTTATATAAAGAACCCCTTTTTTATATTACTAGTAAGAGTACCAGGTTGAGCTTTCTTGTATTCAGGACTTAAAGTTTGCAAATATCTAGCTGTTTCATTAAGAGAATTTAAGACTAAGACGAGTCCTGTTTTAGTATTAGTCAATTGAACCTTTTTAGACAATTTATTATATCCAGCCTTCGGCCCAGGACTCTGGTCCCTGGTTTTTACTTTTTAGTACGAAGTTCGCTCCGGATCCTTTAGGATACAGAAGTTCGCTCCGGATCCTTTAGGATACAGAAGTTCGCTCGCTTTATTTTTTTTTATCATGCCTCTGTCCATTTATTATTCTATAAGAATAATAAATTAAAAAACGGGCGAAGCACCTCGGTGACGAGGATGCTTCGCTGTAACGAAGTTCGGGGATAAAAAAAAAATTAGTGCCTACGAAGTTCGCCGCGGAGGAGCTTCGCTTCCGCCCTCCTAAAAAGACCGAGGGCTAATAAATTCGGGGCTGCTTGAACATTTACCATTTTTGTTTTAAGTAATATTTTTCAATCTTTTCTTGCTTCGCTTATAAGGTTAAATAGTTCTTCCGTATTAATTATTTCTGTTATGTAATCAGACTTACTTAACAGCTTAGAAGAAAGAATGAAACGATCTAAGTACAAGCTTTTTTTTTTGGCCAAGGTTTCTTAAATTTAAACCCATAATTTTACTTAAATCCGTACGACTTTTAGCTACAAAAATCAACTTATTAGCTTTATTATCATATACATAAGTAGCTATGGAATTTTTTACTAAACTAGGTAACATTGATTCAGGACTACGCTTAAGTCCAGCTGGGTGCGTAGCTCCCCGCAACTTTTAAAACGTTATATTCAGTAGGCGTACGAAGTTCGCCTCTTAAATTCTAGAATAAACATCTGTTCTAATGCTAAAGATAAACTTTTTACAGATAAGGGAGTATTACCTTTAGATAAAATTTCCGTAGTATATCTATCTATTAAATCCTGAGGGATTATGTATAACTCTAAATAGAAGTTTTCTAATCCTATGTCTTTTATTGCTAAATATATCACTCTGTTACCAGGTCCTAAGTAACCTGTACTTAATCTATTAGCTAAAGAAATAGAAGATCCTACATAACTAAATCCATTTAATTTGTAGGGCGCGCTTGCGCCCTCCTCGTAAACATGTGTGCTGTATCCCTAACGAAGTTCGTGCTTCTTTTTTTATAGCCTGATCCGTATCCGGAGGATATGGATATGGCTCAGCCACCTAGCCCCTAGACCGAAAAAAAATTAGAAGTATGCTCGAGCCTTTGGGGGGGCTACGCACGGATCAGAAGTATGCTCCCCCTACTTTCCTGATTCACCTTTACGTGAATAATTACCTAGATGTTCAGCTAACTTGTAGCTTGATACTGGTAATTATAATCTGATTGGCGCGCTTGCGCCCTCCTTTAAATGATTAAACACTTTAGGAGTTAATATAAAATCAGGTATAACACGAGTTAGTATTGAACAAATTATATCTAAGTTTATATTAGGTTTGGCTAATTCCTGATTAGGAAATTGCTTCAAAAAATTATTAACTAAGACGAAAGGATTATATTGATCGGTAATATCTCTAGAATTTACCTTGCTTCAAAATTGCTCTTTTGAACTTAAAGTAGAATATGCTATTTTAGTTATTTTTGTTGTAAAAATTTTCATAGTTGGTTTGTTAATATATAATTACCCTTGTGCACCCGTTCTGATCGTTTTCGGTTTAAAGCCCTATCCGCTTCACCCGTAGTCCTGGGGTTTAGTATCTGCCGTCTATATACGGATCCCTCAGAACACGGTTGATGGGGGCACTTCTACTAGCCACTGGTCGCTCCACCGACCTAATTATAAATGCTATTTACTTTTAGCCATGGGACCTTTCCTGAGGGAAGGGTAGTCTACTACCATCACTATATATTTGTTTTTAGGCGGAGGGGGCTTGCCCCCCCCCCCCCCTCTTGAATTATCAGCTACTAATTAAATAATTTTCATTATTTACTATAGAATAGAAATGATATATTTTTAGTAGTCTTAGCTGGAGTAATTCCATCTTGTCTTGAATTAATTTTTAATGCTCCTTTTCCTAATTCAAATACGAACCCTGAAGTAATAATAAAGATAAAAATTAATGTTATACTTAATCCATATTGTTCATTACTATAAATACTCATAGCATAAGGATAAAGAAGTAAAATTTCTAGGTCAAGAATAAGATATATAAGAGCAAATATGAAGAAGGCGCAAGCTCCCCCGAATTGAGCTCTATTCTGTCCTAAAAAACTGTGGAATAGGGCTAATAAGTTCGGGAGATATGGATAGGTAATAAGCTCAACCTCTACCCCTCTTATTAATAAGTTATACTAAACTTTATTGAATATATATTTATCCAACCTCTGTCCATTTATTATTCTATAAGAATAATAAATTAAAAAACGGGCGAAGCACCTCGGTGACGAGGATGCTTCGCTAGAGGGAGTAAGGAGTTGAACTCTTAATATACTTTACAATAGTTGAATGTGATATATCTAACTTTCTACCTGCCTCACGTAGTGAAGGGTAAACAAATGAAGTATTCGTTGTAAGATCGACCACTTCTACTTTTACTCCCGCGCGTCAACTTTCTATTTCTTTCTCTACTTCCATTGGACTAATATATTCTGGTAAAGTTCTCTTTTCAATAATATATCTTTTTTTAAAAGGCTTTACTTGATTATTAGAAAAGTAGATAGAAAGTTGACCTCTAGCTGCTTCTATCCCCTTCTCGGCTTGAGAAATAGAGTCATACATTGTTTCTGTATGGGTGAAAATATCTTTTACTGAAACCAGTACACGATTAGGATTACTTAATCTTTTCTTTAATCTAGTATGTTCGGTATGAAGTCTTCCTAATCTACTAGGCATAGTGTTAGCTTTTTTTAATATATTGTATTCAGGAGAATATAATATTAAATAGAAGTTTTCTCTGCGTAGCCTCAAATCTTACCTCAGAGTCACAATACTCTAAAATTTCTAGTCTGAATTTCGAATAACCATACTTTAATAGAGTTCTACATATAAGCATACTATCATTTCCTTTTAAATGGTTAAGATTATAGTAGTTAACAAATCTTTCTTTTAAGTTAATAGCAGAACCTATATAACTCTTTCCAGTCTCTAAGTTTACTCAACGATATACACCTGATTTGCCTTTATTCTCCTTAAGTATATCGGTTTTACAAGTCTCTGCATTAGAATATACAATAAAAGGAACTAAATCTTTCTCAGTTGAACTATTACCTCCCCCCATTCACCGTAGAATGCATTCTTTTATTACTTAAATAATTAGGGTTAGATCTTACAGAATTTGAATTTAAAGATACTGTATTTACAAAAGTATTTTTTTTTTGTCTTAGACTAAACCCGCTCTGTTTAGATTTAATTACTAATGCACCCTTACCGATCTCAAATGCAAACCCTAGGGTAACTATTCCTATAAAGATTAATACTATAATTAATCCGTAGATTTCATTACCATAAGCACTCATCCCATAAGGATAAACAAGTAATATTTCTAAATCGAACAATAAATACAAGAGAGCATAAATAAAGAAAGAAACATTAAACTGAGATCTTGTTTGTAAGAAAGAGTGGAAGCCACACTCAAATGACGAATATTTTTCTTGGTACGTTTTAATCAAATTTCTCTTATCTATAAATATTAATAGATTTTAGTATCTGCTGATAGCTGCTCCAGCTGCATAAAAAACTATTGTTTTCTATTTGTATTCATTTTATCCCGGATTTTTTTTATTTCATTTAATCCTTCTTGAGTTAAATGTTTTTTAGGCGAAGCATCCATTAATAATACAACTTTACTAAAATCTGTGTGCGCGCCTGATCCGAAGGATATGGAGCGACTAAAAATTTATTACCATCCTCTGCCCATTTATTATTCTATAAGAATAATAAATTAAAAAACGGGCGAAGCACCTCGGTGACGAGGATGCTTCGCTAGAGGGGGTAAACAATATTTATTGAAAAATGGAATAATGATATCTTTTATGCTTGAAAATTTAGAGACTTTAAAATCAATTGTTCCTCTACTATCTAAACTTGTATAACCACATCCTAAATATTCAATTAAACTTTTAATTAAATATTCATCTCTAATACTCTGAGTTAAAATAAAAGATAATTTTAACCCTTCTCCGTACTTAGATGTTTTATTTTTAAATATTACAACACTGAAACAACCTTCAGCATCTGTGAATCCTGCTAATCAATGAGGTTCTATATTTTTATTTAAATAAGTTTCAGGTATTAAGATAGGAACAATATCAGGGAAAGCAGCTAATAATCCATCTTCTAGAGCGAAGCACCCTTTATTCATACCCGCTTTTAAAGCAACAAGTTTTGATAAACCATCTTGTGTTAGATGATCTTTATTTTTTATTAAATTATAAGCTAACTTAAATAAATTATAATCAATTTGTTTCTTTGTTTTTAACGGATATTTATCAAAATGGTTAATTAGTCGCTTGCGCACTAAACCTTTTAAGGATTCTACACGGTATTGTGAAGCATCTTTACCCATGTAAAAAACATTCCCAGTGTTAAAAAAGTCTTTAATCTTATTTAGTAAAACTAAATCCTTTTTATGTAAACTTATTACAAATCTACACCCTACACGTCAACCTGTTTTATATTTGTTATCCTTAATTATAGTCAATATAAAAGAACCTTCACCATCTGGGCGCAAGCTCCCCAGTTATATATAAAGGGTCTAGTTTAGAATTTAGCATAGATAAATTTCTTATTAAATTTATAGAGTTAGAAGGGATTTTGATCTGATAACTTCTTTCGAAGCCCACTAGAGTACACTTTAACATTAAACTATATTTTTTTAAGCGACAAGCTCTATATTTAATGCAACTGCCGTCTACTCGTTGCTCTTTTACAGTATTACATTTATATAATGCTGACTTAGATCCACGATTGCCTATTAAACTTTCGTTTATATTCTGACTTGTTACCATACCTGAGTAATTAGTTCAGCCACTCATATATTTTCATATATGGCTTGGTATCAGAATCTTTAAGGTGTCCCCGGAGTTTGGCAGTTTATCCCAATTTATTATTGATTTCCCAATTCAATTTTTAGGATTATGAGGTGCTAATACGAAATTAAGTATTAAAAATAAGATTGCTATAGCACATACAAGAATAAATAAAAAAGTTACGCTACTCATTTAACAGTTAAATAAAATTTGTACCAATATGGTCAAGTTTGTTAATTATTAATAATTATTATTATTAATATTTCAATATATTTCTATATTGTTCAGACTATGTCTTTATTACTTTAAGTAATATTGGATGTTTTATACACATAAGGTAATTTAGTCGTTGAACGGTTTTAATAAATTTTATTTTATTAAACTTCGCTGCAAGTTGTTTATTTTCTAATAAGGTTTCTTGCAATTTATCCAATTTACAATCAATATACACAGGTTGTGTATAATATAAGGGGGCAATCCATGTATTTGGTTTATATTTTATTAAATTCTATATGAATTCATATTTTCTTTTATTTTACATATTTTTTTAGTAGCGAAGCAGCGAACTACGTACGGATCCTTTAGGATACAGAAGCACCCTTCTCCTGTTAAATGATCTTTTAATTCTATCATTTTACCTGCTTCAGATCAGTCTATAAAATCTTTACATTTAACACCCCTTCCTCTGTCCATTTATTATTCTATAAGAATAATAAATTAAAAAACGGGCGAAGCACCTCGGTGACGAGGATGCTTCGCTAGAGGGGCGGTTTTTAATTTCTTCATCATTTAGTGCTTCGCTCGAAGAAATCCTAGCACAGGCTAGTCCTGGGCGAAAGGCTATAATGTTATATTTATTAAAGAAAGGTATTATATTAGAATTAATATCCCCAAATTTTCTAACAACGAAAATAACAGCTTTTTTATCTTTATCATGATAATAAAAATTACCACGGCTGAATCTCGAGCTCCAAAATAATTAACAAAAGATTTTAACAATTCTTCATCTTTTATATGCTGAGAAACTCTAAAACTTAATGAAACAGACTTATTTTCTGCTTGTATACTAGTATTTATGGAGAAAGACCCTTCTCCGGATACAAACCCGGCCATTCATTGAGGGTGAGGCACTGCCATCTTCTCAACTAATGGTCTAACTACTGGTATTGTATTAGCAAAATTATTTTTATTAGTTGAAGATAAACCTAAGTTCATTGAAGCACATATATTAACAATTTCTTGCAAACCTCCTCTGCCCATTTATTATTCTATAAGAATAATAAATTAAAAAACGGGCGAAGCACCTCGGTGACGAGGATGCTTCGCTAGAGGGGTCAGAAGTTAAATGCTCTTTATTGTTTAATTTATTAATAATTAATTTGAATAATTCAAAGTCTGCTTTTTTCTGTGTAATTAAAGTATATTTATCAAAGTGAGATATTATTATATCTACTTCTTTTAATGATCTTACTTTATAAACACATTCTTTGTTAGAAACATTAATTGAACCAATATTATTAAAATATAATTTTATCATTTCTAATAATGATAAATCTCTTATATCAAGTTTTATTTGAAATGTAGGTCTTACTCTTCATTTATTTTTATTTTTTTCTAAGTGTACCATAAAAGAACCTTCAGCATCTGTATTTTTTTTATGTATACGATCGTATACATAAAAAAAAAAGCAAGCTCTCCTGTAATAAATCCAGGATCTATAAACTTAGGATTGTAATTGTGAATATTTGTAGTATAATTTTTTAAATTTATAGTAGAATATGTTTTAAGAAAATAAAAACATCTAATAGATTTGTATGTTAAATTTATTTTATAAAAAAATGACAAAAGTTTTTGTTTACCCATGCTTAGCCATTCTCGATTTATGAACATAAATGATAATATTATTAATGTTATAGTAGATATAACAAAAGCTATAGGACTTGAGATAGCTATGTTGTTGTATTTGAAGTTTACACCTTTAACAACATTTCTATTACTGTCTAATATATTACCTTTTAATGTTAAATTTTCTAGTAAAGTATTTACTTTATAATCTGGTTTAGTGAAAAATATTTCTTTTATAATACCTAAATAATAAATACCACCTACTACACTTGTTAGTATAGCTACTATTGATAAGAATACTAACCCTTTATCTAAAGCTGCACTTAATACCATCTGCTTACCGAAGAACCCTACTAGAGGAGGTACACCTACAAATGAGAAGATTGTAACAGCTAAACTTATAGCTAATACTGGATTTATATAGAAATAACCTTTTAATTGACTAACTAATTGTACGGGGGAATTAGTTTTATCCATTAATTCTTCATGTTCTTTATTATCACTAGTATAGCAATATAAAGAGAAACCTATAGCAACTAATATAATAAATACGTTTAAGTTACTTATTATATATTGTGTTAAATAGAATAAAAATGCTTGTGTTGATTCAACACTAGATATTCCTAAAGCTAATAACATAAATCCTACGTGAGAAATTGTACTATAAGCTAATAATCTTTTAATTCTGAATTGAGTTAAACCTACAACTGTTCCTACGATTAATGAGAATAATGAACTCATTAATAATATGAATGTTCAGCTCATTTCTGTACCCGGTAGGTAGAAACTATTATTAGTATAGTAAACTAATTGTAATAATAAAATAAATATAGATATTTTAGCAATTAAAGCTACAAAAGTAGTAACTATAGTAGGTATTGCGTCGTACACGTCCACCGCTATTAAATTTATCGTTCAAATTAAAGAAAAGAACAGTTTTAAATTAATTTATATATCTACCTTTATTAATACCTATTCTTATTTGATGAATTTTATTTAATCCTTCTCCCCTCGGCCTCGCCACCGGCTGAGTCCGGGGGCAGAGGGGAGTTAAATGAGCTTTTGTTTGAATTATTTCCCCAACTTTCGCTCAGTCTTTAAAATCTTCAGACTTAACACCAAGTATAGAATGTTCTTTAAAAAAAGGTATAATCTTTTCATAATTATCTTTAAATGATTGACATCTATACTCGATATTATCTATATAAGAATAAGTATGACCACATTTAAAAAAACTTATGAAACTTTTTAATAAAGATTCATCACGAATATGCTGAGTTATTACAAAAATTAAAGATACACGACCTCCTACTTTTTGTAATTTAGATTTTCTTATACTAATTTTAAAACAACCATCACCTGAAACAAAACCAGCCATTCATTGTGGATCTAACTCGGTTCTATTCACAATTAAGGATGGTCTTGGATAAGGAATACTTTTAGGAAAAGCCTCTAATAATGAAGATCTTAATCCTTTATTAACAGAAGCTCTAATATTAATTATTTTCTGTAAACCTTCAATAGTTAAATGCTCTCCTTGTTGCATCATTAGTACTACTTTTTTAAATAATAAATAGTCAGAAAGTTTCTTGGTTTTTAAAGGATATTTATCAAAATGAGGTAATACCTTTGTGATTATTTGATCTAAAGAACCAATTGTAAAATCACAACATCTATTTCTTTCTTTACCAATTCTTCCAGATCCGTTAAAATAAGCTTGAATAAGTTCTAAGAGATTTCTATCTCTAGTATGAAGATTAATTGAAAAATTAGCTTCTATCTGTCATCCTAACTTAGATTTAGGTGATTTACGAACTATTATAAGAAAACAACCCTCCGCATCTGTAAATCCTGTTATAAATCAAGGTTTATTTAAATTTAACTGGGTATTAGAAGTAATATTTAAACTAAGTTTTTTGTCGCATGTGGCATACGAATAAAACCGTCTTTGAATAATTAGAGTAGAAAGGACTTTAACTTGATAATTTCTTTCGAAACCCATTAGAGTATATCTTAAATGTGATAAGTTAATATCACATCAACTACCATTTACTCGTTGCTCTTTTACAGTTATATTTTCACATAGAACTGATTTAGATCCGCGATAGCCCACGTTCTTTTCAGAAGCCTTAAAGCTTGTTACCGTACATGAGTGATTAGTTCATCCACTTATACTCTTTCGAGTATAGTTTGGTACTTTAAGTTCTAGGGGGTTCCCGGAATTTGATAGTTTACACCCAACGATTGAAGATTTCCCAAGTCTTCTTTCAGGTGATCAGAAGTGGAATGGTGCTGCACTTATTTTAAATAATAATCCTATAGTAAATATTACTAAAGATAAATTTATGTAATAAGGTTTGTATCATAAGTCAGTAGAACCTACGTCACTTATACTAGTTATAATGTATAAACCATCTAAACTTGTACTACCTGAGTTGGCATATATTAAACCTGTACCTAATAAATGAACTGGAGAAGCATTCCTGTTACCAAAATACTCCCCCTTTCCCGAACCGTACGTGATAGTTTCCCATCATACGGCTCTCCAGATCTGGCATTAAATTTGTTTGTGTAGGCTGGCGAAGCAAACCTCATGCTTAACTTTTACTATGATGTTCCATATGACATTTTCTACAAAGAGGAATCTGCTTACGATTCTTACGAGCCATGATTTTATCTATTGCGCTGATTTTAGGATTTAGGTCCTTCATCATACGAACGTGATGCATCTCAACTCTGTAGTCTGAGTCGCAGACTGAGCATCTAAGGCCTTCTAACGAGGCTTTAGATATACCCTTAGCATTGAATTTTAAGGATATATCGTCCGTCTTAATGTTGAATGCAGCGGTATTTATACCCAGAATTACATTTGCAAAACTATGGTTGTCTTTACCTTTCAAATTCTTTCCATACGTAGCGTACACTTTGGCTTGAGAGCCAGTTTTGAATTTGGCTGCTAAAAGTCTAGCACACGATTCTTTAAGAACGTAGTGCACCTTAGCTGATAATCTGTTGAAGTTATCCGCAAAACGGTAATATTGGACGATACCTCTATATACCGAATTATAAAGTAATATTATAGCATCTTTGGATTCGCTCATTCATATGAATTTAGGATAAGGTCTCCCATTTTCCATGAATCCATTATTTGCCAGTTTCTTAGTGACCTTGTCTATCGGCGCTGTAAGTCTTAGGTTTTTAACATTTCTGCTAGAGACTCCTCGTCTTATGGCATAAGTTTCGTGGATACTCCTCTTAATTCTTACCGATAGGAATTCAGCGTGTTCTGATTTTGCGTTAGTAATTCTTGTCTTCGTTTCCGAGAGTTCTAAACCTAAAGTTTCTTTCAAAAACAACCTTATTTCGTTCGTTAAATTTACACATTCCGCTTTCGATCCTCTTACACCTATAATTCAGTCATCGGCATATCTAACATATTCCAATTTCTTGAAGTTGGGGTCTAAATCTAGTTTAGATGGGATTTTAAGGATTTGTCTGTGTAGAGTTAATTTTTCCTCCACGCTTTTTGCTCTCTCTTTTCTTCTAGACAATCTCTTGTATAGGGGGTTAATGGTAGCTTTTGATCCCACGTCAAATTTCTCCTTAAGCTCATCAACAAAGTCGTCGAGTTTATCTAGAAATATATTTGCTAATAGTGGGCTTACAATAGAACCTTGAGGAGTTCCCGCTATGGAGTGAGAATATGTTCTGAATTCCATGTACCCTGCTTTCAATGCTTTTCGTATTAAATCTAAGAATCTTTGATCCTTGATTCTTTCGCTCAGTATATTCATAAGTTTATTGTGGTCAATAGCGTCGAAACATTTGGAAATGTCTCCTTCTATGAGCCACTTGGCCATAACAAATCTTTGTCTGACACTTCTCAATGCCGAGTGACAACTTCTGTTTGGTCTAAACCCATGGCTGTTTTCATTGAATGTTGGTTCATAAATAGCCTCTAAGATCATTCTAATACATTCCTGTACTAGCTTATCTCTTGGAGGAGCTATAGTCAATGGGCGTTGGCCTCCGTTCGCCTTCGGGATGTATATTCTTCTTCCGGGTTGGAACTTGAATGAACCATCTTTCAGGCTATCGATAATATCTTTAATTACATCTTCAGACATTCCGTCCAATGTAGTAGGTATTATACCCGGAGTCATGTTACCCGGCTTACTTTTCAGTTTATGGTACGCGGCATAGTATAAGTTTTTATCGTATAGTAGTTTATACAATTTATCATTCACAATGAAATCCTTGTCTTCGTGACAAAGATTATTAATTTTCTGTAGTTTACTAAAACCGTCAGTTGAAACTGTACTGGAACCTCCTGCGATATTAGAGTAGCTACAGACGCTAGATCCTGGAGCCCTTCCCATTACTGGTACTATGACTCCTCTGTTACCATGGCCCTTTAGGGCTGTAGGCAATCCCGTAGTTCCTAAACTTACTTTTAATCCGTCCTTAGAGCCCCTACTCTTTACGTTATGAGTACTTATTGTACCCTGGTTGTTTTGATCCATTGTATCGTCCTTCATTTCCAAACCACACACTAAAACACATATCCTGTATCAGTCGAGATACGATCCTCTTGAAGAGATACCTAGTAAATTGGGTTCAGGCAGTATAGCTTTGCTCATAGACGGCTCGACTCGATGGGCCACTAGACCTAACTGATTCGGTCCTATCCCACCTTTAAACAGAGATGCTAAGTTCAGCGTCGGGCTTTCCCCTACACCTAACTCTGTCGTCGGAGTTATATATGGATAATAACTAAGTCTTAAAGACTCATAATAAGAATAAGCGCAACGGCGCACAATGAAACAAGAACTTAATCCACCTAATAAGAAGTATATTAAACCACCTGTAGTAGATAATTCTGAATTTCTGTAAACAGTACTTAAGATATATAGTAGGGTCAGTGGAATGGTTACCCTGCCCTCCGAACCGTACGTGATAGTTTCCCATCATACGGCTCTCCATCAGTGTTTTCCAAATAGCACTTCGTACTTATATAGTGTAATTTCGTATTTTTGTCATGTCGGCGTAGTTCAAGTCCCCTCTGTGAAGAAGGTCGTGGTGGTACGCACAAAGAGGTATTTGTTTACGTAAGTAAGACCCAACTCATTGCGCATAAGAGCTGTTACCAGTTCTTATTTTACCTCTAACGTCCTTCACTTTTCTTAAATGGTGCATTTCCACGTTAAGAGATGATTGGCAGATTAAACATCTTTTATTCAGACTGGATTTAGTTAGCTTAGTGTATCTTGATTGTTTTAGGGTGTTTTCCGGAGAATTCTTACTATCAGCACCGCTGTATGAATGTTTTACTTTCAGAGTGGTTGGTATGATTAGTTTTATACTTGTTTCCGGGTCCTTTAACAGTCTACCAAACATTGTAAACGCCTTCTTCTTGGTTCTCGTTTTGTATTTAAGAGTAAGTGTCAGGGCGCACGAATGGTGCAAGAACATTATTATTTTCCTTAAACTAGTTAAGTTAGCTGCAAAGCTGTAAAATGATGTAAGTCCTTGGATACGTTGATTATAGAAGCTCACTATTTCGTAGTGTGAGAAATTAACTAGATCTTTCCTTGCGGTAGCGGATGGCATACCGTTTGCATTCATAACCACAAATTTATTTACGATTAATTTGCTTATCAAGCTATTCACTGGGATCTCTATTCTCATTCTCATTCTATATTTTGTCGGGTTACCTTTATCGTTTTTTTGTAATCCAGCTTTGTTAGCTGAGACTTTAACGCATCAGGCTCCCAGGAAAAGGAATCCTTCCCTGCAGGCTGTTATAGATGTTTTGTCTTTGTGAAGTTCCAGACCACACTTTTTATTTAGTACGTCCGCTACTAAGTGTTTGATGTGTTTAGCATCATCCATAGTACCAGTAACTAAAATTACGAAGTCATCAGCATATCTAAGATACATCAATCTTTTGAAATTAGGGTCATTGAGATCAGTACTTGGGGTATTTCTTCTTTCAAGGGCCAAATTTTTGATTTCAGGAGATCCTGGTTGGGTTCTCTGAAGGAATTGGATTCTGGAAGTTATTTTGTCATATTCTTTGTTTCTAGCTCTCTTTTTACCTGTCTCAAAGGATTTCTTTATACTGTCCATATGCCGATCTAGTTCATTTAAGACAATGTTAGCTAACAACGGACTAAGCACACTACCTTGTGGAGTTCCCTCTGAGGGTTTTATATGTTTAGTTGTGTCAGGGTCTATGTATCCAGCTTTTAGGGATTTTCGCACCAATTGTACAGTTTTGTCACATTTTATTTGTGACATAATAAGTCCTATAATTATATCGTGGGGGATTCTATCGAAACATTTAGATATATCTCCTTGGATGACTCATTGATGTGTGGACCCGTTTCTATATAGTTGAAATAGTGCCTGTTGTAATGATTTACCAGGTCTGAATCCATAGGAGTTATCTGAGAACTGTTCTTCTCATATTGCCTCCATTAGCACAGCTAATGCTTTTTGGATAATTTTCTCTCTAGGATTACCAACACTTAATGGTCTAAGTTCGGATTTACCTGGTTTAGGTATCATCACTCGTCTAGTTGGAGCGAACTTAAATTTCCCTGTTCTGATTTGTAATGCAATATTCTCAAATCACTTAAGGTTTATACCATCAAGAGTTTCTGATGTAATACCTCTAGACATATTTCCAGGCTTACTCTTTATCTCTAAGTAACATGCTTGTAGAAATAGAGGATCCGATAGGATGTTTATTATACCATTATACTTTTTACTTCCATTTTTTTCCGTTGTGTATTTGTTCAGCTCCTCTTTTACTCACGAACTAGCAGACATAATGGATTCGCTGTTTATTACTAAATTGAGAGATTCCGTGTCTTTAGTGCCAGAGTCATGATCAGTAGGAGTAGACAACATCTGACTGTCTCCCTTCGTAAGGTTTTTACTACTATGGAAACTCCGTCCCCGCATTAAGTACGAATTGTATTCATAGGCGGTTAGATCCCGAGGTTGCGATATGTATGTGTTTGAATTGACGGTTTTAGGATCTTGCGCATTTTTGTCTTCAAAGTTGAAGTAAGTATAGGGTTTATGGCAATTATTAATATACGGTCTACTATTAATAACATTAAATTTCCCTATCAAATGCTGCGATATTCTGCTTAAAACACTTGAGCCAAGCTGGGCCACTTTGTACGTATCAAGTTCGTTATCCTGTCCATGACCATCCCCACTTACGAAAATATCAGATTGGGGCAGTCCATTCTTATTTTCGCATTTGTAATCTGCTATGAAATGAATAGTGTTGTTAGCGGCTATTCACACGATTACCCGTGGCGGGTATCCTCGTCAAAGTGACTGGGCCAATTATACCCGATAATATTAAAAAGTTAATACTAAATAATATCTCCTCAACATACGCCTCACTCGGCGCACAACCGTAACTTTGTAATTCAATAGCTAAGAAGATAGATACTAAGTCATTAGTTGACATTAAGAATACTGCACCTGTAATAATAAATAATAAAATTAACGTGGTAACTGGATTTATCATACAAATTCTAAATAATTAACTTTGAACTTTACAACTTTAAATTAGTGCGTACGAAGTATGCGTAGCCTCCAGATCCCTAGCTTGCGCCTTTATTTTTTGTAAATTTTTTTTTATTATATAATAAAAAAAAATAAAGCAAGCATGCCTGGGCGAAGCACCCGGAGGATATGGTGCTTCGCGATTTTTTTTTATATAATAAAAAAAAATACCGATTTTTTTTTATATAATAAAAAAAAATACCGCGGGATTTATACCACCGGTACGAAGTTCGCCCTAGGCGCAAGCATGCTCTGCTATAAAAAATAATAGCAAGCATGCTCTGCTATAAAAAATAATCGCAAGCGAAGCTCCTCCCTGATCCGGAGGATATCGAAGTTCGGCTCCGCTAGCTAGGGATCTATATTAACTCCCCTCCTTTAATTTTACTAACTCATACATGCGTACGAAGTTCGCTACTATTCGATGATATGGGAGCTTGCGCCTTAAATTAACCTTACAATTATCTATTATACATTGCATCTTTTATAGCTTTTATTAATACAATTCCTTCTGAAGTTAAGTGCACTTTATTTTCTCCGAAGGCGCGGAGCACCCCTTCCTCTGTCCATTTATTATTCTATAAGAATAATAAATTAAAAAACGGGCGAAGCACCTCGGTGACGAGGATGCTTCGCTAGAGGGGCGGTTTTTAATTTCTTCATCATTTAGTGCTTCGCTCGAAGAAATCCTAGCACAGGCTAGTCCTGGGCGGAAGGTTAAAAGAGACACTTTTTTATGCGCGCCTGATCCGGAGGATATCGAAGTTCGGAGCGACAGAGCTTGCTTTTATTTTTATAGCTATAGCTATAAAAATAATACGAAGTCTAATAACTTTACGAGCCTCCGGCTACTGAAAGAGTATATTTTGATAAGAAAGGTATTAATTTTAGGTTAACGTCCGCTGATTTAGTTATTACTAATTCAGCTGTTTCACGATGATTAGGTTTTATAACTCTACCACACGCCAAGTATTTTCCAATTAATTCTAGTAAATCTAGATCTTTAATGTGTTGACGGCGCGTAGGAGGAAGGAGGAAGCGAAGCTCCTTCCTCCTTCCTCCTCCTAAATATTAGACTTATTGCATATCCGGCTTTTCTTTCCTTATTAGGATAGAGAGAAATAAAGAAAGACCCTTCTGCTGTTATAAATCCTGGGCGCAAGCTCCCAATGAGGATTTAAGTTAGGGGATATCTTTAACTCCGGGACAGTTGCACGATTTATATCCGGATATTCTGTTTTTACTATATCCGGTAGTCCTTTGTTTAAATTAGCTCTTCAGGAGAAGATTTTCCTGGTAAGGTATTATGTTCCCCCCCCCCTTGGTTTTTACTTCGTACTAAGAAGTAAAAACACGAAAAAAAATAGAAGTATGCTCCCCTGTAACAAATCAAGGGGGGAGCTTGCGCCCTAAAACTATCTTCGTTATTAGTATATAATTATGATTTAAGGCTTAGCTTGCTGATCCCTAGCTTACGCATAGGGATATGCAAGCTAAAGCTCTGATTTTTTGAACAGCTGCGTAAGCTAAAGCTATCTTTAGTTGTTGAATATAGTTGTTTATTTAGAATTT
>SRPZ01000275.1:0-39543 GCA_018360255.1 Claviceps maximensis
CTTTTCTTTTCTTTTCTTTTCTTTTCTTTTCTTTTCTTTTCTTTTCTTTTCTTTTCTTTTCTTTTCTTTTCTTTTCTTTTCTTTTCTTTTCTTTTCTTTTCTTCCTGTCTTTTTTTCTCCCCTTCTTCCTCTTTTCCTCTTGCTGGATTTCCGCCACTTTATTGTTTCTGCGTGTTCTCGTCGTACCGGGCCATTGTCGTACTCCCTTTACAGGAACTTCCTGCGGTGTGTACTGATTGTTTTTTTTTTCTTCTTGTCGCCAATCAGGCTGGTGAGATCTTGCTCCGAGGTCCCAATATCTTCCAAGGGTACTGGAATCGACCCGACTTGAACAAGGAGACGTTCACCGACGATGGATGGTACAAGACTGGTGATGTTGGGTATGCGTGCGAGCGGGGTCACTTTTACATCACGGACCGCATAAAGGAGCTCATCAAGTACAGTATGTTTATGCCATGGGTGGTTGATTTTTTTTTTTTTTTTTGAGGGAAAATGAGGGCAGAAAAAAGACCCTGATAGGAAGACCGCTGCTGACACCAGTCAAAAACAGAGGGTTTCCAAGTCCCGCCCGCCGAACTCGAAGCCAAGCTCCTCGCCCGCCAGGATATCAACGACGTGTGCGTTATTGGCGTATGGGATAACGAGCAACACACTGAAGTGCCGCGCGCATACGTGGTTCTCCGCTCCGACGTCCAGGAGACGGAGTCGCTGGCACAGGAGATAATCGACTGGTTAGGTGAGAGGGTTGGCCCGCCCAAACGGCTGCGAGGAGGCGTGCGTTTCATCAAGGAGATTCCCAAGTCGCAGAGTGGCAAGATTCTACGGAGGGTGCTGAAGGATCAGGTGAAGCGCGAGGAGGGCGGCGAGCCGAAGGCAAAGCTATGATTGCGGGATTAGTTGCGTCTTATTTTCCGACTTGTCTGATAGCCTATACACTTTTTCTTTTTTTCCAGCTCTCAATAGTCGTTTAATCCCACATCTGGGGTGATTCAAAGGGCGCATCGCCGTCGAGCAAGCCGTCGCAGTCCCACTCGGCGGCCAACTTTCGGAGAAGGGTGGACGAGTGACCTCGATGGGAAGGTGTTTGACCTCTACACATCAAGACGCCCCCTCACCCGAGCTTCTTGTGTGCATGTACAGTACAAGCCAGACCTAGGCACAGCACCAGCCGAGGCCATCCCGTTCGCCGTGGATTCCCGTGTAACATGTCGCGGAATCACACCCGCTCGTGCGTCGTCGCGGCGAATAATACGTGCACGGAACCACGATACTGTTACTGTTACTATTATTTTTACCATGACCATGACCATGACCATGACTAGTACTATTACTAGATTGTTTCTATGACTATTGTAGTGACTAGTATCCAAAAACAGGCTATTCATGTTATTTCTCAGTCTCGTAAAACCAAAATCCCCTGCAACTAGACTTTACAGGTCGCGTCGCCCGAACAAGTCCAAGTTTATAGAATCGTCCCTTCTTCTTCTTATCCCGTCTTCTATTTAGTCAGTGCGCCGCATAACTCGAAAATAATGTCACGGTCTCTCATCTAATTCCCACTCTTAGGTCCCTCCTATTTTCACTCTAATTTATGTTTTCCTCAGAAGCCGGTATTCGTAGATCGGGTTCTTCATGTTTTCCTTCTATCTTGTTTTCCTTCTATCTTTCTCTTCTTTTCTTTCCTCCCGGATAATGGGGTGGAAAGGGGGTACTCTTCACGTTGTCGGGTACTTTTTCCAAACTAGCCAGACTATCGTGGCCGCCGAGCGGGGGACAAGGAAGATGGATGATGCAGATACGTAGATCGGCTTTATAAAATGTATCGAAATTGTCGGTTCTATATGTGCGTTAGAGCTGAGGTGATACTTTCTCTTGATTGACATAATCTTGTCTCATGAGGCGGAAAAAAAAAAAAAAAAAAAAAAAAAAAAAAAAAAAAAAAAAAAAGACTCACCGTAATGTCAGTCAAATCATCGTCAAAGGCGTGGTCAAAAGCCTCACAACTACCGGCCTTATCACGCCTTTTATTATCCCACACACAGACATAGCGGTACACGACGGCCAACAGGCCAGCGACGAGCGACGTGACGACAACGACAACAAAACCAGGCCCGTAGCGCGGGGCGTCCTCCTTCTTGAAGACGAGGGGACCGATAAAGTTGCCGAGGCAGTAGCCAATGTACAGACCCGAGGAGGCAATGGATCGCTTGGTGTAGCCGGCCGTGTTGGCGAGCTGCAGGCTCATGAGGACGACGTAGCCGCCTCCCAGAGTGGACATGATGTAGGCGCCGAACAGGAGAGCGCCGCGCTGGCTCAGCGGAAGCAGCCAGAGGAGCATGGCGCCGAGAGTACAGGCGAGCTGGCCGGCGACGATGAGCCAGACGCGGATGCCGGGGAACCTCATGGCCAGGTAGCTGAAGACGATCATGAAGGTGCCGCCCCAGGCGCCCGAGGGGATGAGCAGGAGGAGAGACTCGAGGTTGCTGAAGTTGAAGCCCTTGATGATGATGGGCACGAACGTCGAGATGGGCCCGTTGGCGATCATGCAGAGGAGGGAGATGGCGAAGATGAGCCAGAACTTGATGTCCGTGGCCAGCTCGACCGCCTGGTGCATCTTGAAGTGCCTGTTGCGGACGCCCGAGTTGTTGGTGCGCAGACGGGCGACGAGGATGTAGCGCTCGCGCGGCTGGAAGCCCCTGGCCCGGATGGGATCGGACGGCAGGAGGAAAAGGATGAGGACGCCCCATACGATGGTCATGCCGCCGGCGAAGTAGAACATGAGGCGCCAGGACGAGCCGTTGGGGTTGGTTGATCCGAAGCCATAGTTGATGAGGGGCGAGACCATGGAGATGAAGCCGTTGCAGGAAAGCCAGATGCTGTTGGGGTGTGGATGGTTAGGAGGAAGAGGTATATTTTATTATTTGAACCAGAATCTCAGGAAGAAATAGAATATAAACAATAAAAATAAGAGTTATTTTTTCTAAAATAAACAAAACAATAGCAAATAATTAAAAAAAAAAAACAGAGTAGAATATATATAAAAAAAAAGAAAAAAAAGAATCACAAATCCCTATATTCCATGTTTAGTGTGTAAAAAAGAAAATCGTGTAAACTCACCCCATCCGCATCGCCTGCTCATCCTTCTTATACCAACTCCCGACAACAAGCATAAACATGGGACTGATGCCCACCTCGAGACAGCCCAGGAAGAAACGCTGCGCAAAAACCCCCTGGTAGTTGGTGCAGGCCGTCGTGGAGATGAGACAGATTCCCCAGAGGGTCACGATGATGGAAGCAACCCTCTCGACGGGATATTTCTGCGCAAGCAGCATGACGGGGTAGGCACCGACCAAGAAGCCGAGGTAGAAGACGGAGGCGCACCACGAGAAGCGGTCGCCCTTGTCGAGGCCCAAGTCCTGGCGGATACCGAAAAGGGCCTGTTGAGAAAGAATGAGTTGGTATGAAGAATAGAATAACTTTTTTTCTTTCTTTTTCCTTTTTTTTCTTCTGTTTTTTTTTTTTCTTCTCGTTTTTTCTCTCTTTTTTTTTAAAAAAATGAAGAAGATGGGCTGGATAGAGAGCCAAAGGAGGGAGAGACGACAAATAAAAAGGTTGACTCTTGACGACAGAAAACGTTTCTAGAAAGAATATGTACTTGGACTCACAGCCTGTGATAATATATTCTTGTCGTAGAATTGCAGCGCATACGTCACGCACATCACAGGTAGCAGCCTTCGATCCACCCTTCGGCGCAGCGCCCTTTCTTCCTCGTCGGTCCATTGCCTCTCTCCTTCAAAGGTGGCCAGCACCTTGGTGGCTTCGTCATGATGGATGGTATCGATCCGGGTCAACTCAATGGTCGGTCCAATATTCTGAGTCTTTTCCTGCTCGTCTTCTGCTCCTGAGTGGGCCTGTTCGGCGGTCATTCTTTTGTCGGTCCCGGGTTCCTTGTCCGTGTGTTTCTTTCTTTTCCTCTTTCCACGCCTCCTTTTCTTTTTTTTTTCGATCTGCCTTTTTTTTTTTCTTATCGAGTCGAGTGATGTATTCCGTCTACACGTCAAGCTCGTTGTTTCCAAGGTTTCGAGGGCATATATAATACGGACGGCACGAATGTAAGAAAAAGGACCCCAAAAAAAAGGGAAACTGGAAACTGGAAAATAGGGTCGCAGACACGGCAGGATTTATAAAAAAAAAACAAAAAAAAACATCAGACGCTCTTTATGTAGCAAAGTGTGGGTCGTAGGCAATTCTGAAACTTTTCACATAAAAACTGGTAGGCGAATGACCAAGTGTTGGGGGTTACCTCAACTCCCGGTATACATGTGTACGTAAAGGGGCCTGGTCTGCGCCCTTCGCGCCAAGCTTCTGTACCAACTCATGCACGTACAGTACATATTTATATGCATGGGAGTCTATATGATGTGGACCATGAGACAATATTCAAGAAAATTGGATGTGCCTACCGACCGGCGGGGGCTGCAATGGACGGGGACGCCTCGTTCTTTCGCTTTGCGCTGGCCGATGGGGAAACAAAGAAACGACTTGCCCGGAGACAACGGGACGATATGATGCCGGCCGATTTACATAGTTTCCATCTTGCTCACTTCGCTCATCATGTTTTCTGCTCCGTCTGTCATTGCTCAGGAAATGAGACAGGCGCATGGCTGAGCTGGCTGCCGTCGACGGCACAGAAAGTGATGAATGCGACGTTTTTCGTGCTTCCCCGGTCGGTAGTTTGACATGACAGCCGCGGGACTTGTCTCTATTCCGTCGTTCCGTGATAGTATAATGCATGCAATAATACAACACCTCTTGTTTGTTGAAGAAACCGCATAAACGTGCCGAATGGAACCAAAGAGTTCACGTGGCAAGATGTGATTTTCAGAACCCCTTCCATCTCCGAGCATTTAACCAGATGAAAGAGAAGCATGTCGTTTAAGAGATACGCTTCCCTACCTTGGTTGTAGGATGGATCCTGGCCGCCATATGTAAATAGAGTTGAGTTCGCTCAAGAACACCAGACACGTATCCAGATACCCCTGTCGCTGCCAAAGTTTGATTCTGCAGTGGCTGAGGTACTGAAACATTGAGTACTTTTGCAATCTGTGCCATGTTGTCATTTGTCGCCTGCATGCTACTATTGCATGCACGACGCATCAAGCATCCATCAAGTGTGTGTCGGCAACATGACAGACGAACCCGTCGATCGACTTTGTGTTTGCTTCTGCGCGCTGCGACGGCCGAGGAAAAAAAACCAAAAGGAGAAATCATACACACGGCAGGAACTCTATCTAGAGTTGTTGCAGGGAGAACCGCGGATTGCACCAAAAAAAAAAAAAAGGCTGCGTCGCATACCGGGTTTGATCTTATCGACAACGCTTTGAACAACATGGTTCCTGAATACATGTACAGACATGCAGTACGACCATGAAACGGCGGATTCCGCGCCGTTGGAAAAGAAAAGAAGAGATTCAAAATTCGTATGAGTAGCCATTGACCATTGAGCGATGCAGGCTGCGAAGGTGCCTAATCGCTAGCTAGTGCCATTGCCCCAAGAATCACGACAGTGACGCCAGACACGAGAGACGGCTGTGCTGTTGATAGGCAACATAACGAATCCTCAAGGTCCCTCCCTCCCTCCATCATCATCATCATCATCACGGCAGAAACGCCTGGGTCGGGTCCTGACAGCGCCAACTTCACGCCGTGTGCCAAGACGGCATCCTACCCCAGCCGAACCAAGCGGTGCAATGTTCAGGACATTGGAGCACGCCATACGTCAGCTGGTGCGTGAAAGGTCGCTGATGACGGATGGGAGTTGATGAGGGCGAGCGAGACTGGGCAGAGAGCATGTTGGGAGATGGAGGATGGTTCGGATGGTTCGGATGACATGGGACCAGAGGGTTAAAAATGGTACATCTAGGCAGAAGCCGCATGATCCTCACTTAGCCAGCATCTGGCCCCAGCATCTGCCAGTAACTCAGAATACTCTCAGCCTTGCCTTTGCAGGGCAGTCTGTTGATGATTAATCGAGGGGTTGAAAACCAGCTTATCTGGCCTTGTCGAGAGCAAGGAGGAGTTCGTCTACAGCTCACTTGAGGGTGGGTGGGTCTAAGTACTAGATTCTTATTGGCTGGATCTTCCCCATCCGTTTTCCCATGAAATACTACACAGCGTTCGAATTTTGTAGAACTGACCCTAATTCTTGTTTTGGGTTGGATCCATGCTGTCAAGTCGGGATTTCTCTTGGCTAACGGCATTACAGGTCAGACCCCCCGCCACTTCTCCTCGGGTCAGCTGGTTTCGAATAGCTCGGTTTCTCTATCCACATACTTCAGCAGCAACGCCTCGTCTCGCAAGAGATCAAGGCCAGCGAGATGCCAGACGTACACACACTGTATGTATGCACAATTACCTAGTGAGCGATAGTCCCCAGGTGCCCCCCACCGATATCGACGCATTTCTGGGCGACAGACGAAAATCACACAGATCCGGCGTGTCCGAGTGGAGAAATCGAGGAACATGTGAAGGATCCGTGTGGGGAGGACGGGGGCATCGCCTTCTCCTGGCACGATGATGTGGATGCGCCCCCGAATCTCTCGAGCTGGGACGTCGAAATGAACAAGGATTGGACAGCAAATCATAAGGACCTGGCCGCCAATGGCTAGGTACCCGGACAGAGCCTTGCCCATGTTCTTGCAGAAGACGAGCAATGCCCTCAGCTGCGCGCAGGCCGAGATGCCTCGCATCATGACCTGCTCGCGGTTTCCCTCGAGTTCTATGTTCTGGTGTAGCCATATGTGGCCATTTCTGGCGTCGTCTCAGGCCGTCGGGTAGACGTGCTCCGGCGTGTGACGGCATTCGGCGTGCAAGACGATGGCCGTGGCGCGTGAACAGATTCAGGAGCACGTGGCATCTCCGGCATCCAGCGAGCCCGCTGAGAAGCTGCCGCCGTGGAACAGGAAAAGGCCAGTAGGTGGTCTTAATCGCCTGCCAAGACGAGGCGATCGCGTGCGGATATGTTATGGTTTTGCACTTCGACGTGGTCTTCTCGAATGTCTCACATTGCCTGCGCAAAGGCCTCTTTGGAGCTCCGTTTTCATCGTCTTTCGGAGCTAGTTGAGAACGTCAAGCCCCTCATGTCTTTGTTCGACCGCCTGCCACTCGTAGGCTACGCCACCAAATCGAGAAAAAATCGACCATGGCTGGCTGGCTGGCTGGCTGGCTTACTGGTGCATGTGATTGAACTGACGGGAGGAACTCCAATCGAAGGATGTCAACCAGTCGTCATCTGACTGGCAAGAACGAAAAGGGGACCGAGTGATGAAATTTGGAAGAAGCTGAGCTGCTCTGTTAGCCTTTCCAGTAACCGGTCATGACGGCGAGCGGCCGGCATGCTTGCAACGATCCTGTCGTTCTTGAGTCCTGCGCTGAGTGAATTCCCGATTCCTCTGCTCCCCACCTTTCATCTCAATCCAGTGTCAAATTTTCAACCGTCGTAGATGTCAATCCAGGTCAGCTGTAAGTCAGCCGCCCTCTGACAACTACGCTGCGGTGTAGTAGACTCCTGGTATCAGAGGACACCGTCACCATCGTTGATCAAGAAATCAAGGAATTCGAGCGGCATTTGGGGACATAATAAATACATACCTCTGTGTGTACCTGCGAAAGCAGTCAAATGGCTAAACAGGATCAAAGCATTCACATACGCTCATTCACGAGAGAGGGACGAGCATTGCGTGAACGGCGGCACTACAGCGGCCATTGAGCCCGCATGTTGCAGAGGACCAAGTTTTGATCTCTATCGACCGAGTAACCGGGATGACAACACATACTATAAATACATACACATGTTGCAATGCTCGCTTCTGTTGGAACAGAGTTCCTGCACAGTCATGGATCTTCTCTGTACTTGACTGTGGAAAAGCCACGTCACGAACAATCCGATACATAAAGAGATCTGCAGTTCCCTTTCCACGCGGAGGGGCAAAACTCGAACTGGCCAGTCAACGCACACACACATATATATACATACATGTGTATATATGCAGATACTATACTTTGTACAAGTAAAAAGCCACCTACGACTCACCGTGCATACAGACAACATGTTCCGAAACCGCCCGTTCCTGGCATAATACGCTCATAGCAAGAACATACAACAATCGCCACATAAGACCATCGGCCCGAAACTCCACGACCGCGGGCCAAAGTAAAGGACGCCAGATCTGGAAGAAGACCTGCAGAAATTGTCGAGACACAATCTTTGATTGGGAGAGATTTCGTTTTGTCAGGAGGGAATTCCCATTCTGATGCATTTCGTGACGCCGGCGACAATTGTCCGACAAAACTGGGGTTTCATGATCCTGATGCCGAATGCGCAGCCAATCACAATCCCTCCACATTGACCCCGCGTGCCGGCCAAGACGGCAGGAAGTCTTGCATTCGCGGCAGAAATACAGCCGAAAACGGAAGAGGTATATTTTCTATGTATTTTGTGCAGGAAGATACTTTGGTCTTTGGCTCATAGACTCATAAATGCCTCCAAGAACGAAGCTTGCGATTGGTCCAAGCCGCGATTAACGAAGGATGCAAGTATCAACGTTCGAGGTTGAGGTAGAGCGAAAAAAAAAACTAAAAAAAACTCGGAACCTCCAAAGGGTATTTCTTTCACCATGCGCTTAGTTGCTACTGCGTGTTTCAAAAATCCGTTGCTGCATGATTCAGTAGTTGCACAGCCGCGCGGTGTCGGCATGTAAATCTGCCATCATTCGAGATTCTGGCTGGCAAAGAAGCGGCTGGCAAAGAAGCGGACAAGGGCGCTGATCGGCGAGGGTCTAGATTGACGAAGGTCTTGATAAAGGAGGATCTTGTTGACGGCCAGGGGTAGTCTAGTAACCTTCCGTCTTGGGCCTAGTCTTGTCTACATGCCCAAAAGAAGTCGACTGGTGCGTAACTAGACGCTCAACGCGTGCTAAAAAAGAGAAGGAAGGAAGAATGAATGGATGAACGAGTAATGTCATGATTCAGGGTCCCGAGGGGATTTCCGTTCAAGCCTGCGCCAGTCGCTCAGCAAATTAAGCAAGACTAGACACTAGACAGAGCTAGAGACAGAAACCAATGAAGTGTCATGAGCGCAGCAGGTGCGCCAGCGGATTCGCGCCATTTGCGTTGTGGCGCGCGAGGAAGGGCACGTGGAGTCTTCGCAGTATAGATAGAGATAGGAGGTTTTACACTTCTACATGACCCCTTTCTCAGCATCCCACGACACGTAGTCTCGGCTACTGCTGCTAGCATGGGGGATGCCCATTGACGAGCCATAAGGTACCCGTTCAATCTCCTAAAGCACGAGGCTCTATATGTACTCTACCTCTGCTTATATCTTGTGATTGGCTGGATCCCGAGCCTCCTGACATGCAGACTGCCACGCAGACGGTTCAACGGATGTGCTAAATATGTATATATATACAATATATACATATATATATATGTTGATCTACATATAACAGAGGGAAAGGGCTTAGACCTTCAGGTACCACCACCAGCTACCTATAGACAAATTTACTGCGTGCATCCTGCGTCTCAGACATCACTCTCCCTAGCATATACCCGTCCACTCTTGACATGAGGATATTTAGAATACCATCAAAAAGCGTGTGACTGGCTGGTCAGATAAGCGAGGAACTTAATAGTACAGGGCCTCCCCCCCCCTCTCTTCCTTCCTGTCCTAACGATTGACCGGCCCTATGGAGACGGATAAGACCATTTTGGGTCTGCCCGTTTGGAAGACTATCTAGACCCTTTTTCTTTCCCCTTTCCCACTCGTACATACAATGTAAGTCCGGTCTCCCCCAACCCCAGCTAGCGGACACGTGGGGTTATGGACGTTGCTAGCTCATGAAATGGGGCCTTCTGCCTGCTCCAAGGCGAAAATCACGGCACACGTGAGCCGGTAACAGCAAATGAGATTTCGAAGCCGGCTCAAACCATCGCCGGCCCTGACGCGTGTTCACTCTCATGCTGGAAACCCCCGCCCTTTGCTAACTAGGTGGGAGTGTGGATGGATCGTAGCAGATTGGGGTGGAGGAACGACACAAAAGTTCTCGATTTTCTCGAAAGAGACAGGATGGGGATATTGCAGTTGTGTATCCTTTTATAAAAGAGACAGAAACGCCCCTTGATGGTCTCTATCTCGGGTCGTACATCACCATCAGCAACTTCCACTATTCTATCGATCGAATCTTTCTTACAAGTGAACGCAGTTTTCACTCGCCTAGTCCGAAAAAGAAAAAAAAGGACAAAGGACAGATTCTCATCATTTCCTCGCCTTAACCATCCATCCCTTTTCCTACGATGCAACTGAAACAGTTTCTCGCCTGGCCGTGTCTCTTGGCAGGCCTCACGGCTTCGGCATCACCTATTGAGCAGCAAGAGAATAAGTCCATTTTCCGTCGTGGGCAGGCGTTGGACCACGACAAGGTTCAGGTGATCCCGGAGAACCTGCCTAATAATATCATCGGCCGTAACTTGAAGCGCTTCCAGCCCTACCTCAACACGGAAGGCGCGGGCTGCTGGCCGTACCCTGCTGTCGATAGCGAAGGCAACTGGAGGTGAGTTTAACCTAGTCAAGCTGCTCCCCGGGCCTCGGCGCCTAAGAAGAGAAGGAAACAGAAGACGGACGGGGAGTTGGAACCATTGAAACCCTCGAGATAAAAACAAAATGCTGACCAAACGGCTTCGTTCCATTCAGTGCTGGTCTGGCTCTAGGAGGAAGTCAGGGCGGCGACTGCGACAACAGTGTTGGCCAAGTCTACGTCCGCTACGGCCTCTACGAAGGCCACTACGGCATTATATACACATGGTTCGCGCCCAAGGACCAAGACTGGGTCGGTAGAGGCCACCGGTACGACTGGGAGGGCGCCGTCATATGGATCGATAATCCCCTGAGCGAGAACCCCGTCATCACAGGCGCGGCCGTTTCAAAACACGGAGGTTGGGAAAAGACGACCAACGTTGCCAAGACCGTTTCCTTCCACGAGGGACACCCTCTCTGCAAGTACTGGGTCGACTTTGACTTTGTCGGCACGCACCGCGTGGGATGGACCGACAAGGTCGGCGGTCTCCAGCCTGCTGTTGCATGGTTTGAGCTCACCGACGCGGCGCGGAGTGCTCTGCAGGACACGAACTGGGGACACGCTGATTTTATGCTCGGTTATAACTTTGAACGCGAACTGGCGAGCGCATATCCCTTTTAGGTCAAAAGGGTAAAAGCAAGCTTCATTCTCCTGTAGGCGAGAAGGCATGTATATATCATGGATACGATGATGGATGATGACGGGTGCTATGATGGGACGCGTGGGCGAAGGAACCGTTGGCCGGTTCTGCGTTTTCTTCGTTTCTATTCATCTTTTTGATTTTTTTTTTTAATACGTGTGAGACGAAAGAGTAAATACCAATGGACAGTGTTTTATTTTTGGCATTCGTGTCCCTGGCGTCCCGTCCTGGACAGAGTCCACTCTGGATGGAGGCCGGTCTGCTGCAAATCCGACACACGCATGAACATGTCGCAGGCAATTTCTGACTGCGCCAAGTCTGGTGAGAAAAGTGACTGGCTCGCTGGCGCCAACATATGTACAATCTGTATGCGCAGGGGCCGGCGAGGGAACTCGGCACAACCGGCATGCTTTCGAAACGACAATGACATCAATCTCTCCGCAATGGACGATGAAGCGGGGGAGCACGGGCCCAGACATGGGCAGACAGACGTTGGGAGCCCCAGGAAAGGTTCCTCTCTGGTCTTGGGCGAGCCATGAGGATGTCGTGTCGTAGCCGCCGATTCCCTGGTGCTGTACATCGACATCCATCAATAAGCGCCGTCAATCTCGAAATGTTGTTGCCTCCCAGAAGATACTCTCCTGTTTTGATCTGCATTGTGCTCCGTGACTGCACACGTGCTTTGGTGTCTGGTGCTTTCTAGATAAGCACGCCATGCTAAGATGGCGTTTGGCAAGGGGGGCAGCAACGAGGGCTTATCTCCATGTGCGAGTGTTTAGTGTCGGTTTCGCAGCAAAAACAAAAGTGGGCAGAAGAAAGAAAGAAAAGCATCCACCATGATATCTAACATAGGCCCATCTAGATAAACTCAACCGCGAAGTGGGGCGCACTGTGATCCACGCGCCTCCACACGTGACTGGCCTCGATTGCACAGAAACTATCCATGCAACCAACTTGATATCCCTGCAACGAACAAACGTGTTTACATGCATGCCCGAGACTCTGTCTGGCGGTTTGTCCGCGCCATGGCTGGCAGAGCCGGCAGGCAGGCCTGCCTCAAATCCATCGACAGAGCAAATCCATCGACGGGGCAGTTCTGGAGGCCAAGACGGAAAGGCAGCCACTTGGAAATCTCTGGTCAGGGGCGTCCCCATCAAACCATCCACCATCTTCCAGCAAGTGTGCGCCTCCCGAATCACGCCATTCGACAACACAATGCTGCGCGGATATAACCGGCGGGAGTGGGGGTTCTCGCATCTACAGACTGGTTAAAATTGACGCGACGACATGCACTCTTGGTGTAGTAGTCCATCGTCCTGAGCCTCCACATCCAAACCTCCCCCGTCGCCCCGGCACAAAATCCACTCGTTGTTGACGGGGCCTTTTGCAAAGGATGCTTTGCTTTGTCCAGGACGGCATCGTCCAGTCGGATGCTGTTTCGAGGCGTTTCGGCGCAGCATATCATGACAACCCGTCCAGTCGTCGTCGTCGTCGTCGTCGTCCCCGTCCCCGTCCAACTAAGAGACGGCCTCCTCCGCCGCGGGCAGGGCAGGGCAGCATAGCCACTGTTCATGTTCCCACCTCCCGACGACTCCTCCCGCGTCTCGACCAAGGTTCGATCCCCTTGGAGCTGCGCACTTATTCTCTTGGCCATCTCTTTCCCTTTTCTCCTTTTCTCCTGGATTCTTGGCGGACCGAAGTGCTGGCCAGCGACCAGGGGAATGGAATGACCCACCTGCCTGCCTCCGCAGCAGAAATTTGCTATTCGGGCAGCACTCCCCTTTTCCTTCTATACCCACCCCCTACCTATCATTCTTACACCTACTGCGCTATATGCGCGATATTTTACTGCGTTACGCTGCGCTTACTGTGTGATAAGGTGTATATAAATTATACCGGGGGAAGGGGGGGGGGGTTAGAGTAATAGCCGCGCTCTGAATCCATTCAGCTTAGTAGGGTGTCTGCTGCCCAAATAGCGATTTTCTGCTGTCTGGGTAGCAATACTCCTGCCTCCCACTCCAAATAATCCCATCGTCCATATTGTCATGTTGATTTCGATCCGATTCTCGTCAACACAATGTCTGACACGCCGTCTGCCGTGACGGGGCACTACGCTCTGCCAGCCTGCAGTCCACAATTCGCAACCAATGCTCGAATTGTTTCATCCATCCCATTCCGTCCTTGCTCATACCGACGCTAGGACAGGGGTCCCGACGGACAAGACACGTTCTGTGCCAAGTAACCATGAACAATACGTACATACATACAATGTATGTATGTACAAACATGCATATACCATGTCATACAAACCTCTTTGGTGCCGGAACGATCCGGTAGTTCCACGTCCCTCCAGCCTGTGCATATGTACTTGCCGGCGGCGGCAGTCCAGCCGAGGAAGGATTTCATCGGCACACGTGGCGGGATGCTTTTGTCCGTCGGCTTGGCATTGTCTCCGTCTCCGGATTTCATCCCGCTCCGTACATGTACCTCTGTTATGTATACTTCCCTGTAGCGTGAAACTTTGTGCCGCTGCCAACGGCGTAGGTTCCCACCGAGACTGCGATCCGATAGGCCGTTTTGATATAATGAGACATTCCGTGGCTTTTTTTCCCCTTCTTTTTCGGCTTAGATAAATACACAGACCAAACGGCCTTCCTTCCTCATCTCGCTCGAATGACATCGGTCACGAATGAGCAGATAAATTGTCTTGTCGACTGATTGTATTCATGACCTCGGTAACTACCTATCAAGTCAGTTACACACAGACACATACACAAATGAAAACATCGACAGGGTAGTGCAGAGTTGTCTTCACAGGAGTTCCTGCATAGTATAGTAAGTATAGGCAGGCATTTGAGGGAACCTGTTTTCCCCATCTGGACGAGCTAAAAGTGACAAATCCTAGACGCCTCATTATATAATCGCAATTTCTAAAAGTAATAGATAGCTGGCTTCGCTCACCACTGTCGTGCAGATGTGTACAATTTAATCAAGTGGTGGTACACTACGCGCGTCACGGGCAACCCCCTCCGATTCAATCTCGGTGACGTTTCCCGACTCTCGAGAAATCAGACACTCGAGATTGCCAGACTCCTTGCTACTCTAGCTCCATACTTGTCTCCTCAGCTCATCGAGCCATGCGTCTCATATCCCCTCAAGACGTGGTGCATGTTCTTACGTCCATCATCCTGCCAGATGCCACATGCGCATACGGCCAGGACATAGTCTCCCTGTTTTTGTGTATATACCGACCAGCCGGATCCCAATCAATAAAACACAAGCGTCTCGTTTTCTCGTTTTCTCTTTTTTTCTTTCTTTTTTTTTCAACTCCTGATTCGTCGATGATTTTCCTTGTATTCTTCTTCTGCACACCGCTACACGTGAATACAGGCTTTCGATGGCGCAGAAATGGGGGAAGCATTCGACGGAACCGCCGTTCAAAAACAGACAAGTCGATGGATTACGCTGATTAAATGGATTGGAATGTTATCCTCTGGTACTTCTGCCAACGGCCGTCTGCCAATATGTGCCAAATGACCAAGGATGGCGAACGCTCCGTGACTGGATCAAGGCATGACGGGAGCCCGACGACCATTCCTATTTGCATGCTTGGTGCAAGATCGTCTCATATAGTGAGAATCCTATTTCTGGCGGCTCTTTCCATGTAAATATGATCGACAAGGCAACCTGCTTTGTCCTTGATGGAGGGTCTCGTCGTCCTTCTGGAATATAGTCTCGGCGGGTTTTTCCCCATCAGAAGCATCTTCCTCCGTCACCTAGCCTCGAGTCAAGTACGTATTTCGTCATACCACGGCCGCCAAGACGGAGGAGTTGAAGGGAAGTACATTATTAAAGGACGTTCTCGCTCAGTATTTCCTTTACCTCCACCGCGATGGCGCAAGGAACTGAGACTGAGACCCGAGAGTGATTAGCAGAATAAAATGCTGATGGAAGCAAAAATGTGAACTTAAGCGTATATGCGCACATGGCTACATGTGTATTGGTACGGGCACCCCAGTCTGTTAGGACTACTCCCACGAAACGGCAGACTCATCACCGGCTCTCTTGCTCTTCGTAAGAAGGTGAAATTGACGCGTTTTTCAGCAGACACAAACTGTCCGGACGACGGAACTGTCCGGACGACGGATACAGACGATTCTTATGTCCTGTCGAATACACCCAGGACCTAATGGCAACGCCACTCTGGCCGGTTGGCCATTTTGGTTGTCATATCTTGGTATAAATACTGGGAATCATCATTTCCTTGAGCGGAGCAATGATGCCAAAATTTGGCGAAATGCGGAAGGAGGGTTTTTGATGACCACATCTTTAAAATCGCTTATTACAGTAGAGAGATGCATACATTAGCGTGCTTGATTCCATGTTTAAGATGAGCAGCCACCAGTTGGCCTCGAAATGGGCGTTCAGCACGTTAAAAGACGAACACGTCAAAGTGAAGACCACGAAGTCAGTTCGTCACTATGTACCGTCAAGCTTGCGGGGGAAACGGGTGTGGCCGTGACACTAGATCTGTCGCGTGAAGGCTGACATCCCACGCTATTCTTTCGGCCGGGCTCACAGCGGGCCGCTCGTGGGATCGAGGCTAGACTCGGATCTAGCCGGGTGCACAAGGGGACGGATATGATGGAACGAGCTGATAGTATGATGTTTTTTGTAATAGGGTTGTCATGGCAGTAGCCGTTTCCGCCGCTTCCGAGTACAATAGGGCTGGTACGTACTGCAAGGTCAGTAGTACCCGCTCATCAACAACATCCTCAAGTACATACAGTTCTAGAAGTGGCTGTGTGGACAAAGGAAAAGCGCTAGTAGCTGCAAATGCCAAGCCGGATGAGCTGAAGCTAGGGGGTGCCATCTTCATGATGCACCGTCTACAATTGCACACGCCATCAAACCCACCAGCCGCCGTCGCACAGGCTGCGAGGTTCATGATCACGTCAGCCACTAAAAAGGCTTAGAGGCACATTCCGCAGCCGTGTGTGGATATCGACCGGGCTGTCGGAGCCGGGACTATCGAAAGAAGCACTTTTTCAGCAGTGGTGAGAAAGCAAAGTCGAGGATTCTCTCGACGATTCATAGTGCCTCATGGTGTACTTCCAGATTAGCAATCAATCCATTGTCGCGTCACGAAAAGATTCATCCGCTGCATGTTGGCGGAGGAAGAATATCGTGTATGTCTGGATAGGGTAGCTTGTGTCGCGATGCCCTTTTTCAGGAACCAAGGTCGATCGTCGGGATCCATGTCTCGAGAATGCTGACTTTTAAATATGAGAATTGTTAATGGGCGATAAAAACGCTCAGGAAGTGAGATTGAATGAATTCGCCATGATTTGCCTCGCATGATAGAGTCTCGTCAATTGGTATCAGGAGATTGCAAGCCGAATGCCAAGCACACGAGAGCATGTGCGGGGCGGTGGTAATGCGCTTTGTCAAAAACCAAGACCTGGCGTTTCTGGGTGGACAATCGGCCGCCGCCAGCCAGATTGGCCCATCAAATCTGATGAACCCCAACAATCCAGTGTGCGGGGCCGGCTTGTGCGCGCAAAGATCAGGAAGGCAGCACTGAGCTCTTTCCTTCCCAGTGTCTGGTTGTCTGACAAACTCGTCGACGGCGTCGAACTTGCTTCCAAGAATAATTACGAGATATGACTAGGAGGCGAGGCCCGCAGAAATCAGTTTCTTTGCGGTGACCATGTCGTGTTGGATGGCCGCCCCCGCAGTCAAGCTTGTGCATGCAAGTCGTAGGATCCAGTCCAGTCCAGTCCAGTCCAGTCCAGTTCCTGGTGGCAAAGTAAATATCCAGGTACCTATTATAGAGCCTATTACCGAACTCTGACAGACGGCCCGGTTGCCACCAGGATTCAGGCCCGCGCAGCTAAGTACCTAGGTAGGCAGGTAGTCGATTCTACAGGAAATGCGCCTCATGAACCTCGGACCGAACCGCCCGTCTGCTCTTCCATCGTCTCGGAGGATCAAGCAGTATTGTCCTTGAACTTGGGACTTTGATTTTTGCGCGCATCTCCGAGTTCACGATAGACACGGCGAGCAAAGTATGGCTCCAAATCTTGTTCTTGCCTCGTAGAATCTTTCGACATTCAACATCGGCTGAATGATGCTCTTGTAATATATCTCATGGCCCTCCAGAAACCTGCCCACGATATTTTTTTTTCTTTTTGTTCATCCCATCCTTGCATCCTTCCACACACCAGACGATGAATATCTTCCTTTCGCCTGGCCCCGTTCGCCCCACCTTCTTCGGACAATAGTCCAAGCTAACCGGCTTTCAGGTTAACGAGTCCTACTATGTCCTCCTCGTCTATAATCCACGCATTGTTGGCTCACTTCCCTGCCCCGCGTCGTATTCATTGTTCAAGGGGAAGCTCTGACATCACTTTCGCGAGCGTACCCATGTTGCGGCGTAAAGCTGGTATGCTTGACTGGGCCCTCGCGTGTCTCAAAGCAATTCAGGAATTGTTTCCTGAAGCGCAGGGCACATGCAAGCCGGGGCTGCCACTGGTCACTTCCTCCGGCGCCCCAGCCCCCCTCATGCTAGCGGCGCTGTCAGGCGCAGCAGCAGAGTACATGCAGGGAGGCAGGCATTCCGACCACACATGCGTCAGACCTGACCAGACAACATGCGGACAGACGAACAGCCAGCCACGGCATAGTGGAGGACGACCAAAGGTGGCACAGAACGACTTTCAGATCGCACCTCGACACTTCGAGAGAAAAAAAAAAAAGGGGGGGGGGGGGGGGGGGCGGTTGTCCAGCCTGCTCTGGTTGGTTTGCCGGAGCGCTTGAGGCTTTCTCGCCTCCACTCTCCATTCTGTGCCTGCCTGCCTACCTTTGCTCTCTCTCTTAACTCATCACCCTTCGGCGGCCCTCCATTGGAAACGCAATTGACGGTTTGGCGGTCATCTTCCTCGTCGTGCCAACATGTCCAAGCCTACCAGCCTCACCGGCAGTGAGAGCGAGTTCGAGTTCATCGAGACTCCGAAAGCCACGCCCCCAGTCTTGGAGAAGGATGAAGATTGCGGTGTTCGCACTACAGATGTAACTACTTATGAGCTCCTGCTATCTTATTTGCCTTGGACTGCCCAACTGTCCAACTGCCTATCTACCTTGGCATCAAACATCTGCTAATCCTTTCTCGCCTCTTCCTAAAGTATCCCGCCATCAAGAATGCACCAGTCCCGGCTGACGGTCCCGGCTCCGATTCTTTCAACAACAAGCTCCTTCTGTCCATCTTGCTCGGCGTGCCCTACTACCTGAAGTGGAAGATTGGCGGTGGCTTCAAGACTTTCGTCTTTTTTGCCCTGCTGACTTTCCTTCCTCTCTTGGGCGCTTGGTGGCTCGTCATTTCCTCCATCAGTCCCAGACGCAATGAAAAAGCCAAGCTCCCCGGCCGCCCAGTCGAATTCTACCTCGACTTCAAGAAGGAGGCCGATCGTGCCAAGTATCGTGGCTCCAACAAGATTCCTCTAGAGACTTTTCATGAGATGTACTTTGATGGCGATGTGAAATTCAAGGGCGATTGCCTCGAGGTTATGGAGTACCGCCACGACTGGGCAAGCTTTCGGTTTACCATCGGCCTCTTCAAGTTCTTCTTGTTTGGCTTGATTCCCGAATTGATCATGCACACCCGTTCTCAAGGTACTTGGCTGGCTCATCCCCGTCCTATTTTCCTTTCCTCGCTCTTCTTCTTCTTCTTCTTCTTCTTCTTTTCTCTAGCAAGCTTTGAATCTCCACATTGTGCTGCAGTCCCAAAAACTAACTTGAACTCAGACGAGGAACAGGTGCGAGACCACTACGACCGCGGCGATGACTTTTACGGCTGGTTCCTCGGTCCTCGCATGATCTATACTTCTGGTATCATTTCCGACATTCACAAGGAAGAAACTCTTGAACAGCTTCAGGACAACAAATTGGCTATTGTTTGTGAAAAAATCGGGTTGAAGTCGGGCGAAAGGCTGTTGGATATCGGCTGCGGTTGGGGTACTCTTGCCCGCTTCGCTAGCGAAAACTATGGCGCCCACGTCACCGGAATCACCCTGGGTCGTAACCAGACTGCCTGGGGAAACAGCGCCATGCGCAAGGTTGGTGTGACTGAGGAGCAGAGCAAAATTCTCTGCATGGACTACCGCGACATTCCCGTCCCCGAGGGCCGTTACCACAAGATTACCTGTTTGGAAATGGCCGAACACGTCGGTGTTCGTCACTTCTCCGGCTTCTTAACTCAGGTCTACGACATGCTCGATGACGATGGTGTTTTTTTCCTGCAAATTGCTGGTCTCCGAAAGTCATGGCAGTATGAAGATCTTATTTGGGGTCTTTTTATGAACAAGTACATTTTCCCCGGTGCTGATGCCTCCACCCCTCTGGGCTGGGTCGTTGACAAGCTCGAGGCCGCCGGCTTTGAAATCAAGCAGGTCGACACGATTGGTGTTCACTACTCTGCCACCTTGTGGAGATGGTACCGTAACTGGATCGGAAACCACGACAAGGTAGTGGCCAAGTATGGCAATCGATGGTACCGCGTAAGTAATTAGATTTACATGCCAGCAGATTTGAGTTGACTGCCCCGATCGCGTTGCTGACATGACCAATGCCAACAGATCTGGGAATACTTTCTCGCCTACTCCACCATCATCTCCCGACAGGGTAGCGCCAGCTGTTATCAGATTGCCCTGGTCAAGAATATTAACTCGACTCACCGAGTTGAGGGCATTGACTCCCACTTCAGCCTGTCTGCTGCTCTCAAGAACTTCAAGGGCGACCTGAAGGCTTGGCAGGCCAAGAATAATGTCGCCTCATCGACCGACTTTATTGGTTAAATGGGAACGGAAGAGACTCAAGTATCCAATCTGGCCAACGATCTTTGGCGGTCTCGGCTCTGCCGATATTTGAACAGGAAAATTATTGACGAAGAAAATGTGGAATGGGATGTGCGGGAATGGAATCATCACTTTGCAAGGAAAAAAAAAGTTTAATGTCTGGATTGCCCAGAGTGGAAAAAAATCATTCTTAATAGGCAGGTTACTTGGTGCTGGTCGTGTGTCGCAGAAATGGCAGGTTTCAGTTTGGCAACTCTGTCACTTGCAGCGCTAATTCATAATGAATCTGCTATTGTAAGAAAGAAAGAAGAGTAAGAAAGAAGGAAAAGTGCTCGGTGGGCGTGGAGGAAGTTGGCCAACCCGGCAAGGCAGAGGTCTCCGTACTCGCAGGCGTAGAAAAGCTATCAGGACATAAACGGGCTGCCGGTCATCTGCTAGTAAGTGTCAATTTTCATGCCCACCTGCATATAGGAATTATGCCTCTTGGTGTTTTCTATCTATGTGCTTGTCGTCGGATGCCTTGTAAGTTGTCGATCGACGTGGGAAAAAAAACATCCCCGCCCATTCAGCGTGGGGCAAGCTCGTCAATCGGTCAAATCAACACGCGGCGCCGACATCAACCAAGTTCTCATCAACACCATCCCGTCTCATCGCATCCCCGCCAGCAGTGCGCTTGAACGCCCGTCAAGATGAAAGTCAAGATGAAACGGCTTGCCAAGTCGCCTTTCTCTCTACTGTGTCAAGAGTGTCGTCGACCCGAGTCGTCGACCCGTCTATTCTCGTCTGCGACGGCCATGAAATCACCGTCCTCGTCCTCCTCCTCCTCGTCCTCCCCCTTTCCTCAACTACAGTCTCGCCCCGCGAAACTCATCCCCGACTATCTCACCCCCATGTCCTCTCACCTCCTCACTACAACCCTATCTGATCTTCACTGTGCGCCTCTCCCCTCCACCTCCTCCCCCATCATCCACTCCCCAGCCCAAGTCCTCCCCCAAGGCCACCATCTCGTCTACTTTCCCATCCAGACCCCACCATCTCGACTCGCCCCCGACGGCGCCGACCCCGACCACTCTCCCGGCGCGGCGTACCCGCGACGGATGTGGGCCGGCGGCGAAGTCATCTTCCATCCGGGCTGGGATAAGAATCTCGTTCTAGACGGCAGACCTTGGCGTTGTCAAGAGGACATTGGCGAAGTGGATGTTCGGGCCACGCGTGGGGAGGAAAGGATCTTTGTGGATGTGTGGAGGAGGTATGGTCTCGGTCATGCGCATGCGCAGGTCAAGGATGGAGAGGGCACGAGGACATGGGATATCGAGGAGCGGAGGACATTGGTGTTTATGAGGGAGGGAGATGGTTCGTTTGGCCGGGAGGGAGAGAGACGAGTTATCAAGGGTATGTTCTATCCTTTTACCCCTCGTTCTCTCGGACATGTCATATTCTTGTTCGGCATACTATGCATACCCTTTCCCTGCCAGATTCCACAAGCAGCATCTCATGATTAGTCGTCTTCCTTTTGTCCTCGTCTCGAATGCACCCTCCACGTCCATGTCTGTCCCCTACAGCTCTTGCGCATCTCCTCTGCATCTCCCACTCACCAAACACACACACACACACACACACACACACACACACACACACAAAAGCACCACGATCCAATCCCGCAAAAACTAACACAAACCTCGTGTCCGCAAAAGCGCCTTACAAACCATCCTACTCCTCCGCCGTGACCCCGTCGGCAAAACACCTCTTCCACTTCTCAGCGCTCACCTTCAACGCCCACTCCATCCACTTCGACCCGCTGTACACGCGCTTCACCGAGAAGCACGACGCGCTGCTCGTGCACGGGCCGCTGACACTCGCGCTGATGCTGCATGAGCTGCGCGGTACCGTCGCCCACATCTCCTATCGAAACTACGCGCCCTTGTACGTCGATGATTCGCTGCGGGTGTGCGTGCGTGAGAGGTCGCGCGAAGGGCTGCCTTGGGATGTGTGGGTGGAGGGCCCGGAGGGGGGAATGGCCGTCAGGGGCACGGCCGTCATGGCGAGGTGAGCGAGTGAAGAGACTTTTTCTTTATCCCTTCTTCCGAGCGGAGGTGTAACAGGGGGCGTATTATAGAAGTAGAGTTTGTACTCCATGAATTTGAATTTTCTTTATTTTTCTTTTCCTTTTTTTTGGTCCCCTGTCACGTCTATTCTACTATCCACAAAACGACCACCAAGTGACCGACAAGTCCAAGATCTCAAATCAACCATCCATGCCCTAGAACATATATAAAAAAAACTATCCGTCTCATGCATACAGGTATTCAGTTATCAGAAACCAAATCCTTTGTCGAATGCGTATTTTTACAATGTCCACGAACGGGGCTTCTACTCGAATAGACCTACCTCCGTGTGCCAGTCCATGCCATGCCATGCCTATCAAGACAAAACGAGACGAGTGAGACGTCATGGTGTCAATGTACTCGTCCAAATGACCAGTAAACACGGATGGAAAATGTACATAATGAAACCCCTTTAATCGACTGTACATAATGTGTGTCAAGTATTACAAGTAATTTATTGTATGTGCATTCTCTTTGTATGTTTTTGAAAAAAAAAAAAAAAAGCAATAAAGAAAACAAAATAAAGAAAAATCAAATCGTTTCTATTTCAGTCCGCCCATCCAAATACCTCACTCACAGACAAGGTATTGCATCTCACCCCCGTCAGAGTGACCAGCAAAAGCACAAAGTCCAGCACCAGGAGCAAAACCCCCGCCATCATGAAGCGCGGGCTAAAGACGCGATACAGCATGAGGTGGCGTCGCAGCCAGCCGGCCCAGGACATGGTGGCGAGCGCCTCGACGGCGTAGTAGGCCACAAAGACGGCCATGGACCGGGCGACGGTCTCCAGCACACCCTTTTGCTTGGGACCGACCTTCCACATGGACAGGAGGGGCACGCTCACGGCGGCGAGGATGGGGCCGGCAAAGGTGTTGAGGATGACGATGAGGGGCGTCCAGGGGTATCGAACAGTGAAGAGGGGGATGAACGCGCTGTCCCATTGGATGGTGGACAGGACCGCCTGGTGGCCCGTCTTGAAGTAATAAAAGTTGCCGAGAATGGCGAGCATGATGGGCCCTATGGTTTCGGTTTTGAGGTTGTTGAGGTCGATGATTTCGGTAAGGGAGAGGACTTGCCACATCATGAGGGCGAGGGCTCCTGCGCCCATGGGCTTGGTGAGTAGGAGGCATGCGCTGAGAATGTTGAGCGGGAGGAGGAGATAGCGCGAGCCGAGGACGTTGCTGTATCCGAGAATGGCGACGCGGGCTTGTCCCGTTTTGGGAGCCGTAGTCGATACAATGGACACGCTTGGTGGTGCCCAGATAAAGGCCGTGGTGCCCGCCACAAGGGCCAACGCCAGGATCATCTGGGCAAGGTACACGCCAATGGTTTTGAGTGTGCTCTCGGACATCTTGTCGCCGAACCAAGCGCCGTTATTGGCAGCATCAATGGTCCAGTACATGGCGGACATGAATAAGCCTGCTCGGAAGACATATCCAATCCACGTGGGCGCCAGGCCTTGGTAGGAACGTGTCGGGGTCAGGAACGACTTGACCAAGGACGGAAGAGCGAGGAATGCGGTAAAGGGTATGATGAGCTGCCAAGGGGCAGACACGGTGGACTTGACCGACGCGTAGTATGTCGACACGCAATAGGGCATCTGCTCCTCGCGACAGAGCGTTGAGTATGACGCCAGGCGGCCGAGCAGAATGAAGGCGACGGAGTGGTACACGGCCATAGTACGCTCGACTCGCGACTCAATACGAAACGAGGATACAATGGCTGCAAAGCCAAATGTGGCGGTAAAGAAGAGCAAGATCTGGTCCTCCCAGATCGTGTAAGAGTTGGAGGCGAAGCCGATGGACTGACTGAGGGTGAATACGGCAGAAAGCCAGCCCCAGATAGTTCGTGGCACCAGGTTGGCCAGCGTCTTGCCAGCATTGTGAATGGACGTGCCCACGGCAGTCAGGACCAGCAGCATAAGGAGCGTGGCGAGGCGGTCTAGGGGTTGGTGCCTGTACACGGCGACAGCGATCAGGACTCCCACGATAAAGAGGAAACGAGTGTCCCAAAGGCCACGGAGCATGTCGCGATGGAAGTACTGGTCAGCGTGAGGCTCGGCTTCGCCCTTGAACTCCAATAGCTCGAGCTTCTTCTCTGCATAGTCCAGCTCCACGTCGTTCATGACCACAAACTCGTCATCTTCGGTTCGTGAAGCATACAAGATGAGCAGGACGACACCGAAGGCGGTGACAAACACGCCCGAGACGATGCGCGGGATATCGAACCGAGCCCACAAGTCCTTGCAGACACGCAGGGTCTCTGTCTGGAATCTGACGAACGCATCGTACATGGCCTTGTGAGACGACAGTGGCACCTTTTTCGCCTCGGCCCACAGAGCTGCCGGCGAATCTGCTTCAGAGTCAGAGCCAGGAGAGATGCCACGGGCCTTGAAGTAGGATGCCTGGTATCTCTCAGTACCGGCCGAAGCCATGCGCGAAACGGCGGCAAGGTTGGCCCAGTCATTGCCCTTCGGACCGGCAAAGGCCTCTTCGATGGGGCGACCCAAGTTGTTGTAAGGAATGGGTATTCCCATCAAAAGAGACAGAGTCGGCACCAGGTCAATCTGGTTGACCGGCCGAATCTTGGCATTGGCAGGGGGCACGGCAAACTCGGGGGATGTACGTCCAAAGATGGGTGCCTTGGAGTACATCCACAAAGCCGCCTCAATCTCATCGTCACTCTCACCACCGTGGTCGCCTCTATCATCCATTCCGTGGTCACCCATGACCACCAGCAGGGTCTTGTCATCAATCGTATCCGTGAGTCGCCGGATGAAGTCGTTCATCTGCCGCAACTTGGCATTCATGGCCGGATGATCGGGCCCATATCGATGGCCAGCATGATCGACCCCCAAGCAGTGACCGATCAAAAGATCCCATTGCCCGCGGACCTGGCGCTCCATGAGCGGGAAAATGTTGTCCATGACACCATTGTCGACCGTGTGAAGGTCGTACACGTTAAAACTATCATAGGCCTTGCTGATATTGGGCTCAAAGTAGCCCGGGAACAGAGATACCCACGTATCGTCTCCCAGATGCGCCAGTCTTTTGCCGGCATTCTTGAACTGCATGAGGATATTGTCCTCGTCAATGGCAGAGCCCGCAAAGTTGCTGCCGGCATCAATGAAGGTCGGCAGAGTCCCGGTCGTCAAGCCCTTGAGTCTTTGTAGCGTCGTCGTCGGCGGATCGGCAATAAAGGGCCGCAGAACAGCATTGCGTGGCGATCGAACTGCCGTATCGTACATAAAAGGGAAAGCATTGTGGAATTCATGCTTGTGCTGTTCTGTCGAATAGGCCTGCGGCACGGTAAAATCGTAGCGCAGCGCATCAATGACAATCACAACGGCGCGATCAAACGTCTTGGGGTGCCAGCAGCCCTTCTCGATGCTCAACGGCGCCAGCTTGCTCTCGATGGGCGGCACTGTGCAGGTCGACGTGTCTTCCAGAACAAGCCGAGTCAACAGGAAGCCACTGGTGAAAAGCCAGAGGCCAACGGCGTGCGTGACAAGCAGCCAGATCCAAAACGCGACTGTCCACCACCATCTTCGCTCGTACGACTTTTGTCGCAGTTGGTTCATCTGTTCTCGCTGGCGCTCCAGCGCTTTGGCGGCTTCTCGTTCCGATGGTTGGCCGAGCGCCTTGGCTTCTGCATCATTGGCAGCCTGTATGCGCTTTGCTTTGGCCCATTGTTCGGCGACGGATTTATAGTCGAGTGGTGGTGATGATGCAGGTAGCGGTTTCGTCAGGGGCGGCGACGTGGCCTTGGCCTTGCTTTTAGGGGATCGCTGTGGCATCTTGCTTCAGGACAGCTCGTGTGTCAATCCCAGAGCCATTGACTGCGCGGGAGCTCTGGGAGACGTCTATAAAACGAACGAGGAGCTTGGAGAGGACAAATTCACGAACAGCAGGTGTTCGGGACTTGGCGGCAGCACACAAACTTGTAGGTGCTAAGAGGATTCGAGGACGGTGTTCATGAAGCAGTGAAGTTTCCATGTCGTCTGCCTGGGATATCTGTATGTGGACGTGCGAGGAGTAGTGGGGCACCCATATCGACCTTGTTAAGTGTAGGGTAGGGGATGATATCGATGAGAGCCCGTGATGATTTAATGTTAGTCATCGGCAGGATGTTACCATTACATAAATTCAGAAATATACCCTCATTTTCAAGTGAACTGTTTCCAACCTTTCCAATCCTCAGTGTGTGATCAGCTAATATAGTGACCTAGAAGATCCGATCAGATGTATTAAGCTGACGTCTCTACGGTCAGCGAGCTAGTGCTGGTTGGCAGGTCGATATTGACCGACAGTCAGCAACGACCATCACCAAAACTTTCATTTGTGATATCTGCAATATACATCCCATGACATCACCTCATATTGAACCCGAATAGGAGACCCAGCCGTCTCCGATCAACCATTTGGACATGCATATGCGACACGTCACGACCCCACCCCTGCATGTACATCCACCATGCACATTGTATACCTAGCCTCAACAAGGCCATTGTGCCATGCCGTAGCTGCACCACACCCCTTCTCTGCCGTGTTCCCTCCCGTCTAGTCATATTCATAGTCGTGATATATATGAAAAAAAAAAAAAAAAATCATCGCAAAAACAAAAGTAAAGCCCAGATCAACAAGGGACCGCCATGAGGAAAAAAGTAAAAATGAAACGCCAGAATCTTCATGTCAGCGTCCAGATGTCGTACACAAGGCTCCATAATCAGCTCGTCACGGAGAAGGGAGCTCCGGTTGCATCTATGCCGCGCTGACGAAAGCGAGATAATTATTGCGAGAAAAAAAAAAGAGGCAAAAAAAAAGAAGTGGGGTGAACTTTTTCTCCTGTGAAAAGAAAGCAAAAAAATAAAATAAAAAAATCATCAATCAATCAAACATGTCCGACTCGGATAGTCTCGTGCTACCAGCACCCCGTCGTTCAAGACGTCGCCGCCGTCTCCTATCTTCTGCTGCCGCCGACTCTGTGTCCCTTGCGGGTCCGTTTGGCGATGTGCTCATCACGCTCCATGTGCCGTGGCTTTCTGAACCTATACTGGACACAGTTTGGTAGCCTGCAGGAGGCGGGCCCGATGACAGTCCTGCTTGTCCAGAGTAGTAGGCCGAATCTTTGTTCCTCCTGCTGCCGCCACTGCCCTTTGCAAAGGCCGGGTTGGGAGGCGACAATGGGGCAAGCTGATCGTCCTCTTCGGCTCGTGCCTCTACAGACCGCTCTGCTCGTCTCTGGCTCAAGTCACGCCTGTATCGTCGGCGGTCGTTGCTCGGAGACTCGAGTCCGGATATACTGCTTTCGGATTCGTCTCGACTTGTTGGTACTCGGGCGGCTCTGGCTTCATCCTCTGTTAGACGTCGTAGCGTGACGTTTCGATCTCGGTCGTCGTGCATCTTGACCTTTACGCTAACAGGCTGGCTTGAGGGTGAGCCATAAAAGTCTCTCTCCGAGGCGGCAACCTGCCCGGCCCTGACTGCGGCAGCAGCAGCAGCCCGCTCCCCGGCTCGTCTTCTTCGCGAAGAGTCGCGGCGCTTTGGACGGGTCTCTACGGACGACATGTACGAGTCTGCTTCCGAATACAGGACCCCACGGGGATCGGCAGGCATGGGGGGCATTGACACTGATCCGCGTCTTGGCCTGGACCTTGATCGCGATCTGGTGGCGACAGCGCTGGATTCCGATACAGGCACAAAGGGCGTCGCAGTAGTGCCTGTTTTGACGGTCGATGGACCAACAGAGTAGGAGTGTTCAATCGGTCGCGACTCGACTGTCGAATCTGTGATGGTCGAGATTTCCGACAGATCCGCTGCTCCCGGATAACCGGTCCCTCGTCTAATCGGAGGAGGGGGTCTCCGCGAGTCTCGTCTCGTTGGAGATGGGTATCCGTCGCCAGTAAATCGAGATCCCGAAACTCCAGACCTCATGTCCTCCTCCTCGCGCAATCGATCCTCTTCTTTTCGGGCACGTCGTTCTGCAAGCTTCTTATTGAACCAGGCCACTCCCAAGCCACCCAAGATACCTTTAGCCAATGCACCACCGCTTCTGCCACGATTGTGGTCTCGCGGACGCCGAGAGGGGCTGACATGAGAGGAATAGTCAGACTCGTCGACATCGCGAGCTCGTGAGTGAAGAGGCTCCGGAGTAATCGGCCGTCGGCCGTCGGCTTCCCTCCCAGCAGGATAAGCCGACGGAGGCAACAAGGAGGTTTGTGTCTCGCTGGGTCTGCGAGTATAGTCGCTGATGTAGTCGCTGCTGAAGTTACTTGCGGTGGTGGTGTCGCCGCGCCCTGATCTTTGGCGTCGGGGGGTGTCGGTTGATACTGCCGAGTAGTCTTCGTCCCGTCTATCATTGTGGCGATCCATCAGTCCGGAAGCGAGTTTGCCAGCACCAAGAGCGGCGGCGGCACTTGCAAGTATTTTGATGAAGCCGCCACCGCTGCTCTTTCTTCTGGGCGCTTCGGAGTACTTCTCGGTCATGTAGCTATCCGAGCCGCGTCGAGAGGAGATGACTTCGGGGCCGCGGCTGCTGATAAAGGATCGAGATCGAGTAGGACTGCGGTCGCGGTTTTCGTCTTTGTTCCTGCGGTTACGGCCTAGCAAAGCCCAGATTCCCGCACCTGCGGCAAGAGGGCCAAGCCAGTTCATCAAGCCACCACGTTCACGCACGGGTTCTTGAGAGATGTACTCAGACTCGGTGACACGTGTGTTGCCCGCTTCCGACCGGCCGCCCGTGTATAAATCGCGACGTCTCTCAGATCGATAGCTCAGGACAAAGTACACCAGCAGTAAAAAGGCCATCCACAGTGCGTAGAGGACGAACAAGTACTTGGGCGAGCCGTATAACGCAAGACCTAGGGGTACTTGAACAATACCCAGCAGAGCAATAGCCCTCCCAGACCACTGATGAATCACGATGCGAAGGGAACGCAGCTTGGTGATATGACTCACTAAGCGGCCTCCGACAAGCTGCAGAAGGAAAAGAACAAAAATGGCCAAGCCGATGCCATGATGCGGATTCGTCAGGTTGCGCTCGGGTCCAACCGCGAAGAAGCCCAGAATAAAAACGGCCAACAGCAACAGCCCGGATAAGATGTGCAATTGAGCGTGATAGACAATGGCGTGCCCCGGCTCCCTGGAGTAGAAGCGTGCCAGCATGACCGACACAGGCACAAGGAGCAGGAAAATTAAGGCCGCCATAATGGCGTGGGCCAAGACGATCCGATGATACTGAGGAAGTGTAGCAAAACGATTGCCCATGCCTATTGACGAAGAGAGGGAGAGAGGGAGAGAGAGAGAGAGAAAAGGAAGAAGGCCAAAAGTTAGCTATACAGAATTCTTTCTACACACACGTAGTAGTTGTCGAGGATTCATTCTCACCGTTATATCGCATGGTCTCAAAGTTGAGGCCCTGTAAATTGGGCAGCAAAAATGTATTCTTGGAAAACTCCCACGTTCCATCCCCAACGGTCATTGTGCTAGAATCATAACTCGCAGAGCCAGGCGCAGAGAACTGCTCTCCTTGTGGCGCCATGACGGCCCAACAGCGAGCCGCGCACAAATTTGAGAATCCTCAGCAGAAGATGGAGGATTTGCTCTTCTCGTTTCCCCCTTTTCTCTCGTTTTCTGTTCAGATTTCTATTTCGGTGATCTTCCTGCGGGAGTCGCCGCGGACTATTTGGTATTGGAATGCGCCGGCACGACGAGTTGAGATTCTTTTCTTTGTTCTTTCTTTTCGGAAGAATGTCTCTTGTTTCACCGCGGCTCCGAGCTCTGGAATGCGGGACTGCCTCGTGGGAAAGGACGCTCGATGGGAGGGAAGCGTGACGATGAATTAACTGGAATGAAATCTCGGGTGGATGAGTGCATGTAAATAAAAGGTCACCCAGACTCTACCACCAACTTGTTTGCCAGAACCCCACTTACGCAGGATGTGGGAAGCTTCAGCTTCGTTGTAGAGTAATGGTACGCTTTTGTTGAAGAGGGGCAAAAAAAAAAACACAAACAATAAAAAATCAATCAAAGATTGACAAAGATTAGAACAGAAAAAAAAAAGACCGAAAAGAGATAAAATACATGTGTCACATTTCAGCCCAGCTTCCAACAGTCAAGGCAGATGTGGGTAGAGCCTTCCTCGGGCGGCGAGCGTCACAATCTCGATATGCACACATGCATGCATAATTCCGCTTGTGAGCTGGCGTGGTTGCGCGGGGTGACGAAGCTGAGGTCTTTGCTAGCCCGCCAATCCGCGGCCGGTACTGGGGGAGAGCTCGCCACCGCAGCACCCTGGACCCACATGGGGCCGAGGAGTAGTTGACCCGATACAGAGACTTATACAGACTGGACCAGACGGAATGTTACTTTTGATCCGACCCACTGCATTGTGTGCATATATCGACGGGTTCTTCAACGTCCAACGTCCTCGTCCTCGTTCAGTATTTGCACTTGCTCCTATTGTCTGGTTTGTTTCGCAAAAAGCGCCAGGCAACCAAATCGCTTTGTGTGGGTTCTCAGACCAGGGGTCTGCGGAAACAACGGATATTTATTTCCCTAATATCAGTCCATCGCATTCATCAATGGACCATTATACATCATATGTACATCGTGCACCCAGTGCGTGCGTCAACGGTCATCTACGTTCAAGAGGCCCCAAGTCTCTTCCTTGCCCGTGCTATGTTGCCTCTCCCGTCACGATGATACATATTTGTTCATACATCGATATTGTTCAGTCTCCCAACGACATAATTTCGAAAGCCGCCCCTCACTCCCCCTCTCCCTCGCCACTGAGCCCGAATGTTTACTCGTCATCACTTTCTCCTTCATCCTCCTCTTCATCCTCCTCGCTATCCTCCTCCTCCTCGCTATCCTCTGCCCCCTCCGGCCTGGGAATCATCAGGTACCCCGCCAAGCAAGTAATTCTGTTCTGCGTATCACACGAGCCCAGCAACCTGCCCATCGGGTTCTTGTGCTCGCGGCCAGACGACGCAGCCGCAACGAGATTCTTTGTCGATAGCACCCATACGCGAATACAGCCCTCGCTACCCGCCCCAACGACGTATATGGCCCCGCTGTTTGCCGTGCTCGGCAACACAAGAATGTCCTTGATCCTACCGGCGACGTTTTCGGACGGGCCGCCCACGAATCCCACCATCTTGGCCACTGGTAAAGTAGTAGCAGTAGCAGCGGCAGAAGCAGTCCTCGCGCTCTTGTCTCCTGCCTTGTCGTCGCCACATTCTCCTGGCACGGATAGATGCTCTGTTCGGGTAGAAAAGAAGATAACGCGACCGTCTTCCGTCGCGACGGCCAGTAGCGACAGACCAGCTTCTTCATCAACGGTAATATAGGTAAACTGGTGCACTTTTGTTCGTCGCGGGCCACCTCCGACGCCGTCGCAGGCCATGACGCGGCATTTTGGCACGCTGTCCATGCCAAAGATGACAACGTCGCGGTCGAAGCCCACAGCGAATTCGTCTGCGCCGTCCGCACTACCCCAGACGACTTTCCGTCCCTCGCCCGTGGAGTGTCTCCCTTCCCCAGCCTGTTGAAGCATATCCCTGCTGAAAGTCAAGACGCCGGCTTTTTTCCCGGTGACCAAATTCCATAGGCGCATGCACCGCTCGCCCTTGCCAACACTTATCATCAGCTTCATGCTGGGATGAATGGCAAAGTCGTTGACGCCCGAGGGCGTGCCGCCAAAGGGAGCTGTGTCGCCGCTCGGCCGGCCCTGCGCCACCGGCACAGGCACCTTAATTGTGCTCAAGACGGACCAATCTCTCGTGCGGGCCACCGCAATGGTCGAATCTTCACCCGCCGTGAGCAACTTGGACCGCGACGGAAACCGTAGGACCGTCACCGTCGCCGCGTGGTGCAACAGCGTCCCCAGCTCTCGGTTCTTCGCATTCTCCAGGATGGGCCGCGACGCCACCTTGGCCAGAAGATTCTGGTTCTTGCCGCCCGTCCTTGGCGGATGCGCCGACAAACTGTAGATGTTGATTCGCTCGTCGGTGGCTCCCGATGCTAGCAGAACTTTCTGCGTCTGGCCCGGGACGGGCGCCGAGGGCGGCGACACGGCGACGCATCGAATCGCGGAGCTATGTGCGTTGAAGAGGAACGTGTCTGCGAATTCGACCCTATCTCCCCCGTCCACAATTCGGGCGGTGAGCCCGTGGAGGACGTGGTCGTACGAGCCCGCAATAATCTGTAGAGTTTCTGTATTCAATTTGATGCCGTCGTGGATCGAAGACGTTGTCGATGTCGCCGCCGCCGGCTTGGCTTTCTTTTCCGACGTCGACGTCGATGCCGCTACTGCTTCCGACTTGATTTTCTTTTCCGAAGCTTCTGCCAGCTTGACTTTCTTTTCCGACGCGGTGACCGAAGCCGAAGCCGGGCTCAAAGCTTTTGTTTTCTTCTTCATCGGTACCGAATCAACGACAGCTTCGCCACCGCTAGTTACGGCCGTTCTCTTTCTCTTGGCCATTGTTTTTTTTTTTTTGAAAAAAAAAAAACAAAAAAATAAAAAAACAAAAAAATCTTTATTATTCCTTGGTGATGATCGTAGTTTTAAGGAAACGAAGAGTGCTTTCCTTCCTTCCGTTTCGGCCTGGATCGGAGCTGATGGTTTATTGGCAGTCTTGTCGGGCGATTCTGGCACGGCAATCTCAATACGTCGCAGAGCACAGTAGACATACAGGAGGGCATGAGGGAATGAGAGAAAAAATAAAAATAAAGTGGGGGCGCTGATAAGATACAGAACTTGATGGTTCGAAGTACCCCACTTTTATCGACATTTTGCTCGGGGCATGTCACTCTGTGGATAGGACCGTTTTCTCGTCCTGGTTTCTTTTTCTTTCTGTTGTCTCTTCTCCTTTTTGTTGAGGAAAATGAACAGGGAAGGAAAAATATCAAAAGTATAAAAGAAAAGCGGGGAAAAAATTAAAATGTCAAGAGAATGATGCAGTTCGAGCTGCCAAGAAACAAACATCTGTGTCAAAAATCTCTCTAACAAAGCCTTTTTTTTCTATTCCCATACACTTCTACGTCTATCTACATGTACATTTCCATGGCCACCGCCACCATGACCAACCAAATCACCATATATCATCCAAGTCTGAAAGCCCGACAAAGGTTCAAAACAAGAGGGAAGAACAAAGCAATTCCCCCCTCCTCCCTCCAGACCCCCGTCCAAAAAAGAAAAAATACAGCAAAAGTGCAACTACGCGGGACTGCATACTCCTAACTACTCCGACCCTCTCAGCCGAGCCTCCATCTCCAGGGCGGTCAAGCTAGGAAATCGTTTTGCGAATTCCTCAATGTAATCCGCCTTTTCTTGAGCAGTCATTTCGAGAGTGAATTGGCCGGGGAGATCCATCGTCACGAGCTGGTCGGTTTGCATTGCTGGGCTTTGCTTCGTGTGCGAGGGCGGGCGCACTGCTACAGGGAGGCTGTTTAGGTGAGTGGGCTTCTTCTTCGGAGCAGGAGGTTGTTTGGATCCGGGGGTTTTGGCGGAAGATGTCGGGGTTGGCTGGGACGGATGTGAGCTTGGAGAGGCCGCGTTCGGGGCGCCTGCGCTGTTGCTATTATATGAAATGGTGACGGGACTTGGGTTGGGCTCAGAAAGCTTGCGCGATCGTCCTCCTGACGATGCTGCATTTGATGGTGACGTCGTCGACGAGGCTGGGTCGTCTGTGTATTTGCCATATCCCTGAGCAGTCCGTTGCACGGCCGCAGGCTTTTTCTGTTCTTCATTCAGCAGACTTTGCACGCGGCTTTGGATTGTGCTTGCGGTGCGAGGCGGGCCGCCCGCGTTTTTAGGTCCAGTGGTCGGCTTGTTGCTGGAAGAGGCGATGCGTTGGCGGTACTCGGCCTGAGCGGCAGCTACCCGCTTCTCTTCTTCTTCAAGCTTTTCCCGCTCTACTTCTCGCCGCATTTCTGGGGTCATGTCATCGTCGTCAATGTCCACAAGGACATTCGAGTTTGGTAATGGAACGACGTTGGCCACATCATGGGAAGAGCCACCCTCAAAGCGATGAATGGCACCACTGAGCTTTTGTGCTGGTTTTCGTGGCGCTGGATTTGCCGAAACCGATATCTTTTTATTGACGCTGCCTACCTTCACTTCAGGCAAATAATTCGACTCAGTCACGTCCAGCAACAAGTCATCATTCATGGGCTTGGTGGACAGGGGGCCGCTTGTTGTACGATATGGTAAGCTCGTTGTTTCGAGTAGTATTGATGTCTCCGACACGGCCTGAGCCGATGACTTTTTCGGCTTCTCTAGCTCCTTCTCGCGCAAGAATTCCAATGTGCTCGATTCAAAACTTGTGCTTGCTGGTCGCTGTTGGGTGTTGAATGGCGAAATTGGTGCTGTAGTAGTAGTAGTAGTAGTTTTCGTCGCGGAATTGCCTGCTTGTGCATTTCGAAGGGTGTCCTCGAGCGACGGCCTGGACGAAAGCGAGGGTCGTCGTAAATGCTGTGGACGGGCATGTATGGGCAGAATATCGGCACTGGCATTCAGGGAGCCATGTTTCGGCAAGCTTGTCTGTCCATAGCGCGTATCTGCTTGTGGTGTTGGAGCCCTGGAAGACACGTCTGAAGTCATTGTTCCAATGGACACGTACTTGGACCCCGTTTGCGCGAATGTTGACATTGCCTTCAAGTCTGGATTGCTTTGGATGATGGCAGATGCTCTACTAGAGGAGACCGTCTCTGTTTGCGACGGTGCCGATGAAGGAGCTTTTGGCAGTTGCCTTTCGAGCGGAGGTGACGGAGTATGCTGAACCGGGTGTGCTTCACTATTGGGCGAGGATACTGATGCCTCAAAATCGAACTTGGTCCCTTTGTCGTGGAGCAATGCAAATTGGTCCAGAGTTGGAAAACGGGTACAGATCTCATCAGCATCGATAATCTTATGGACATTTGTTGAGTCGAGAGCAGCAAACGGATCACCATCCGTTACTTTCCGAGCCGATGACTCACGCCCTTGCGGCGGTCCTGGCGACGCGGCGGGACGGCCGCGACGCATGGGTACTATGTCGGGGAGGTTTGGCTTGTCTTCTGGAGGGGGTGAGTATACAGCTCCGACAACGACTCTTGACTTTGTTTGCTGAATGTTCGAGGGGGGTTGTCTGCCCATACTCAAGGCTTCTCGCTGCGCTTGCTCGGAATAAATCTACGAACGACCACGGTTGGGTTAGTCTGCATCGTTCATTTCTGTAGGAGGTTTATACGTGAAAAAAAAAAGTGTCATTACATCGTGGATCGGGACTTCTCTACCCTGCATGACACAGGCCTCGTGAAGCACTTGATAAATATTCGGCCTCGACTGCATGTTCTCAAGCAGCATGGATCCTCAAGATGTGTCAGCATTGGATTTTTGTTTTTACAACCAGAAGCACACAGAAAGAAGGTATTGCATACCGATTAGTTTTTTTAACCTATCGGAAAAGATTGGATGATGGGGATACTTGAAGCTAGCATTCATGATAGCCAGCTGGCCCTGATCCTCGAAAGGTGTGGTATAATAGCAGAGTTTATACAGGAAGACTCCGAGGGCCCAAATATCCGACTTTTCGTTCAGCGGCTGTTTTCGATATACGTCAACCATTTCTGGTGCTCGGTATTGCAGCGTGGTGTGCTTCTGGATATCCTCGTCCATGATTCGACACTCGGCAACCGTTGTGGGTGCTGGTCGAGGGGGCGCAGTGGACCCAAAGTCGCAGACCTTGAACCGCTTGGAGGAGCCACGGGTGACAATGAGGACGTTTTCGACTTTTAGGTCGCGGTGAAGCAGCGGTGGCTTCAAGTAGTGCATGCAGGCAACACCCTCGGCGACATCAGCAAAGATGTCGAGAATCTCGGGTTCCGTCAGGCGATGCTGCAGGCGCGTGTTCATGAAATCGATCAGGCCGCCGCCGTCGCAGTATTCCATGAGAAGAAAGACTTCGTAGCCGCCATGCTTGAGCTCCGAGGCATGGGAATCGATGTATGTGACAATCGGCCGGTGACCCTTGAGGCGCTTCATAGTCTCGACCTCTGTACGCATGCCGCGCAGCGAGTCTTTGTCGGGCACCGCGACACGTTTGAGGACAGCCGAGTCCTTGCCGTCAATGGGCGAAGACAGCTTGACGAGGTAGACGTGAGCGAAGCCACCCTCTGATAGATATTTTTGTATCACGACTCGATGGCTGCCCACTTGGATCTTGGTTCCGGGCGAGAAAGTGCCAGCGGGCGCGCCATGGGAGGACATGACGTGTGGTGCATATCCCCCCCCATGCGGTGCCTGCCTGGTTCCTGGAAGTTGAGCCGGCTGATAGTTGTGGGAGGCCATAGTATTGGGGCGTTTTTCTTTCTTTCCTTCCTTCCCTCTCTTTCTCTTTCTTCCCTTTTCTTTCTTTTTCTTTCCTTTTCTCCTTTTTTTTTCCTTTCTGTTTCTTGTTGGAGACCGTTGAGAAGCCACAGGCTGATGCAATTGAGTTCGACAAATACCAGACGTGGCAGGGTGACAAGGGCGTTCGTGAAGCGCGTGCCGTGGACCGTCAAACCGAGGGCAAAGTGTCTGGTCTGGTCAGCAGGGAGTCGCGCAATCGGCTGTTGATGGAGGCTTCAAGGCATTGATTGGCGACAGAAAACGGGACGGCCGCTGGGTGAGAAGGGAATGTCGTAGGAGAGAGGTCGTGTCGAGAGGTCGTGTCTGCGCTCCGCAGTGGGTGTCTGGTCGGAGCCGACGCAGGCTGGTGAATGAAGGTGCCAGACGCAGACTCGGTGCAAGCAGGCACGACGATGTTGTGTCAGGTCAGGTCGGGTCTGGTCGGGTCAGCTCTAGTCAGGCCCGGCCGGGCCAGGCTGCACATGGGGGCGGGAGTGGGAGTGGCAGTCTGGAGGCACCAGACCAGATGACTCTGCACCCTGCCCTCTGCACCCTGCCCTCTGCACTCCATGATGCACGTGTGGTCCGTCTGGTCTGCCACCTGGTGGGGCGTCTGATCCAGGATTCCAGCTCCGTGGTCGTCTCGTCTCGAATCGTCTCGTCTCGTCTCTGATGTCCCGGCGATGCAATCAATCCCGAGTAGACCATGGCCACAGACCTGACATCCCGACTCGACGGTGCACGAAGCCATCAGGCCATGTGTCGTTGACGGAACCGGATTTCCGCAGGTCCAAGGGAAGATGTCCCCGTGTATCGCATGACTAGATTGCCCGGGGCCCATGCCAGACCTCCATCCTGAGAAACGTCGACGACCTAGTTGGTGAGAAGGGAGGCCCAGTTCATTAACGACCCTCTATGGCTATAATACTATGCATCATATACTGTCTTTATTATTATTATATTATTGTTTCTATTTTTACGCGTTCAGCAGCCAGGTTCGAAATCCCCCTCCGTCGACACATAGCTATGTCATCCCGCAGTATGTATGCATGTACGTAGTCACAATTTTTTCTTTGTTTTCACTTCCAAAAAAAGTATTCTTAGCAACTCCTCTTCTTGTCTCTGGTATCCAGGCACGAGAAATCAACAAGAGATGGCATTTCAAACACAGCCATTTCTCTCACCGTGACTCAATAGCAAAGAAACAAGGTCCTACATACTAACAAAGAAATGAAGAATCAAGAGTTTACGTCTCAAGTCCCCCAACCCCCAATCCCGATCCATTATCTTCATCCTCAGTTAATTTACTCAGCGCCGAAATCTCCCTCTCTGGAAGGGACACTTCTCAAAAGGCACACAGTCCCCCTCACAAACTAGACCCTCGTCCGGCATCGTCCCGTTGGCCATGTACGCCTGCATGACGCGCCTCGTACACTTGCTGGGTGAAGACAACAAGGTGCAGTGCCCGACCGAGTTCTGCACCAAGACTCGCGACGCAGGATGGCTCCTGGCGACAAAGCGGGCGCTGTCAAGCGGCGTGATGGGGTCGTAGAGATTCGACAGGAGGAGCAGCGGTGCCGACGGACGGCCCGGCCCCGAGTCGTGGTGGTCGGCATCTGACGCCGAGTTGTTTGGGGCCGAGTCCGGGCCCGGAGCCGGGGATCGGAAAGGCCCTGCGAAGCGATCCCGAGGATGAGACTGCCAGCCTGCGCACTTGATGGTCTGGTCTGCGATGAGGACGCCGAGGCGGGGATAGCGCGCCTGGAGTTTCTGGAGCTTCTGCTGCCAGTGCGAGAGGGGATAGTGGCCGAGGTCATGGGTGTCACCGCATGCGACGGAGGAGAACGTCTCGGCCGACCAGGTATAGGAGCGGAGGATGGCTGCGGCGGCACGGTCACGGTCACGGTCACGGTCCGCGTCTCGCTGCTCGTGCGTGTGTTTATCACCGTCATCGTTGTCGCCGCCGTCGCTGTCGCCGTCGCTCATGGGCGGCACAAGCTCCGCCAGAAGCCGCGTGTAGTTGCCGCCAACGGCCTCGGCCAGCGTGCGGGCGAGGCTCTCGAAAAAGTCAAGCGGCGAGTAGAGCTGTCCGAAGATGAGGCCGAGGACGTCGCTACCGTCAATGACGACTTCGGGCCCGTCGACGGTGGCGCCAGGGACGGGATCCGCGTCCAGACGGGCGACGAGGGCGTCGACGCGATGCCGAACGGCGTGCCAGGAGGTGTCCGAGCCGGTTCGCAGGGCGCATTTCGCGCCGGCACGGAAGCATGTCTGGTAGAAGTAGTCGATGGCGAGGTGGGTGTCGGCGACGCTCTCGTCCCAGTTCTGCGTTTATCCAGAGCTCGTTAGCATATCATACATATATCTCCATGCCTGCACGCGTACGTGTTCGTATATATGTGCATGTTGCTCTTTCACAACAACCGCTCGCTCACTCACCCCCCGGACCCAATCGTCCGCAATGATAACCCCGTCCAGTATCATGCGCTTCACGCGGCCGGGAAACATGGACAGGAATGTGTTTCCGAGGACCGTGCCGTACGACGTGCCGTAGTACAGCAGCCTGGGCTGATCCGTGTTGGCATCAGCATCAGCATCGCCGTGAGAATTCACGACACCATGACGCGCACCACCACTACCATCACCACCATCTCGATCTCCATCATCACCACCACCACGACGCCCACGAGGCCGCTGCGCACCAGCCTCCATCGCCACCGCTTCCGCACCGCGCCGCCGCAGCGCCTCCGTCTCATCCACCAGGCGCAGCATGTCGCGCGCCACCGACGCCGTGGCCGTAAACTCATGCACATTAACGTCAAGGCCCTCCTGCTGCGCCGGCCCTGCCGCCGCCCGAAAGCCCGCGCACTGCAGCCCATGCGCCTTGGTCCTCGCCAGCGCCCTCTTGAGCGACGCCGTGTCCAGCCTCGTGACCGGCCCTG